>JAAQRH010000401.1:0-26371 GCA_013186785.1 Fusarium pseudonygamai
TTTCTTAAAGGGACGATGTGCTCTATGTAAGCGCGAGCTGCGTCTTTGGCAGATATCGCGCTTCCGCCGGTGTCTGTTTCGCCATCTGGCTCGTTGAAGGTGAGGAGGTGCGTGGATGATTCGGGGAGCCCATTTAGGCGCGACTCGAGTTCAGAGTCTGATGCATCGTCGAGCCCGTGAATTAATGGCACGAATGGTAAAGAACTGCCGATTTGACCATTCGGCCAAAGCGACCAGGTGTAGTACCATGCAATCTCAGAATTGTTTGAGATTAAAAGCTCATTATCTGATTTATGGTCATCTCCGTGGTATGCAAGGCCGCGTTTTGACGAGAGGTCAATGCTCTCAGCAAGACCCCAGAGGCATAAAAATGGGTACAAAATTGATTGGCGCATTTTGGGCACAAGAGTGTTTGGTATGTCGTGAAACCCTCAATCAAATGACAGAGCTTTAATACGTGACTGAGAGCTACAAAATCAGGTTTGAAACATATCTTTTAAGGTTCTAGGATGCGTTTCAGAATGTCAAGGGGTTCCTTGGAATAGCGTCTTTTCTTTTGTACGTGTCGCTCGTCTTTTGGCTGGGCAGAGTGGCGATGGTCTGAGCCTTGTCAATGATGTCATACGTCCGCCAAGTTAAACCCTGCCTCAACACCAAGACTTGGCAGCGTCAAAGACTCTCAGTATCTTGATATCGACATAATTGGTTCACCGCTTGATTTCTAGAGAGCACAGATACTCAAGCTTTGTAAAAAACTTACCGCTTTGGGACAATTGCCTGATTTGGTGACGGCACGTGGTTTCGCATGCGCTCCTTCCGGGTTTTCGAGGAGGTGAGATACTTACACAAAGTCTATTTGAACCGCGATGACCTATATACTGTAGCTACCACGGATCAGTTTGCTATGGAATGTAATGACTGATCCAAAATACGATATCAGGGGTCACCATCAAGATGCATGGCTGTCCTTCAGATGCGCCAGTTCGGCACTTCTGGAGTCATATGCGAGGAGTATTGTCAAGGCAAGCGAATCCGAACAGAAAATGACCAGTAAGAAGTTTGCATACTATAGCCATATTGTATAAGACATTTACTATGCTAGTTCTTCTGAATGGCAACAGGAGGGCTGAGAGGCCACGTGAGTCTAGATGTGAGTACGGACTCTGGGGCATCTAGCCGGCGAAATGAGTAACGAGTTTGGCACATGGATAAGAAAGGATGGAAACTGTGGCCGGACCAATGGGACTTCTATTGAACTCAAGATAACGTTGGTGAGGCATTGTAAGTTTTTGGAAGGATGTAATGTACTGAAGATCTGTACTTGTCTAAGACAACAAAAAGGTGTGAATGGCCTATTAGTAAATGGTCAAAGTAGGTATTTGAGGTATTTAAGAAGTCCTAAGATATAAGAAAATCCGCATATTGTTATATTAACTCTTAATATGATCTGACGAAAAACGGCCATCACATGGACGGCTACTGATGTCCTTGGACAGCATCCCGAGAATAAATAACCCCAACTGATTGGCATGTTGAAGCTGTTTCAACTAGTCCCTATTTTAGTACATCAGATAACTCTAGATGAACACATATGGTTAGTTCACCGACTGAGGGCCGAATATCCAAGAGTGACCGACATGTCGCCGCCCCATGATGATCGACAGAGAACGCGGGGTATTCGGCAGGAGCCGTAATGCATAGAGTCCTGGACAATTTATTTAGTGTCTTGAGTCTATAGTTAATTGCAGTTTATAGATATGTCGCCGATAATCCCACGCGAGGCTATTTGCGCTACTATAAGGCGTAGGAATCGGCATTTCGTACCTGGAATATTCTCAACTACCCGCACGGCTTGACTTCATTAACTTCTCTTTTTGGGTATCCGCGCTTAGCATCGAGTACTCGCGAAGTCTGATCATGGGTTATTTTGCAGATCATACTGGGGTAGCGGAAAGTCTCCGAAATCCCTGTTTAGGCGGAGTCTCCGCCTGATGTTCAGGTCCGACGACCCCAAAACGGTCACAGCCGATGAGTTTATGCGAGTGAGTCTTGGCATTTGTCCTTATTATGCATTTATTCGGGCCGTAGCCGATCAATGCTACCTTTTTGGCTCTCTGTAGTGAGCATTTGGCTTAGTTTGCACAATGACTTGGTGTCAAATGTGTCTGATTTTTTTCAGCGCAGGGTTGGAAGAAGCGCCGAAGACTGAGTAATGCAATCTATAATCAAGGAGCTAGAGGGCTTTACTTGACATCAGTTGACAGGGTTCAGAGAAAAACTATAGGTGGAACAACCGTCCTGTAAGAAGTGAATTTTCCGCTTAATGGCCGAGGGTGATGGCAATGATCGAGATAGCTTCAAAAGCCTGGATTGAGTCCTATGATCAGGCGAAAAGTTCGGAACAAGAGAAAATGGAAATGATTTTCCTCACAAGCGTCGAAGGGTTTGTGAGAGAGCAGGGGCAAACCGTGTATAAAAAGAACCGATGGCCTCGACAAGTTCAACGGTTTCGACACCTTCACGCAAGCTACTGCATTCCAGATTACAAGATCTACTGACCATCAACATGTTCACCCTTCAAGCACTTCAACTTGCCTCCATGTGCACCCTCGTGTACGGACACGGCTACCTCAGTAAACCCATGAGCCGAACCGGTCTCAACGCTGAAGTAACAACCCCCGTTCCTTCTCTATGATTCTATCTAACAAGTGACAGGCCGGCCCAGATACATGCCCCGAGTGCACCATCCTCGAGCCCGTAACCGCTTGGCCAGACCTCGATGCCGCCAAAGTCGGACGCTCTGGTCCATGCGGCTACAACGCCCGAGTCAGCGTCGACTACAACCAACCCGGCGCCAACTGGGGCAAAGAACCCATCGCCACCTACAAGCCTGGCCAAGTTGTCGATGTCCAGTGGTGCGTTGATAACAACGGTGACCATGGAGGCATGTTCGCCTACCGTATTTGTCAAGATCAAGACATCGTCGACAAGTTCCTTGACCCAGACTACATTCCAACCGAAGCTGAGAAGCAGGCTGCTGAAGATTGTTTTGAAAAAGGTCTTCTCCCCTGCACTGATGTTGATGGCCAGGAGTGCGGTTACAGTCCTGATTGTTCTGCTGATCAGCCATGCCATCGCAATGATTGGTTCACTTGCAAGTCTTTTGATGGGAACTCGGATGGCAAGGGATGTCGTGGTGTTGATAATGCACCGATCAACTCGTGCTACACCTCTATTGCAGGTGGTTATACTGTATCTGGCAAGATCAAGATTCCAGACTATGTCTCGAACCATACCCTCTTGTCGTTCAAGTGGAACTCATTCCAGACTCCTCAGGTTTACTTGACTTGTGCTGATATCGCGATCTCGGGTTGAGCATTTGAACATGTCAGCATGTTGGAAGGTTGCAGTGGCTGGATATATGGCCTACGCAGAGCAACTGAAAAAGAGACATTGGGATTTTGAAGTGCTTCCATAAGTGGTCCAGGATCTGTCTTTCTTTCTTTCCATGACCAAAACCTCTAGTCTAGCATACGAAGACCAAATCATCACTCTTTAACCCCAGCGGACCCAAAGCCCATTCACATGACAGTGCACTCATTTCCAACACTAGGGTCCACACGTTCTTCCTTCTCTCTCGGCTCAGTCTCCAAATCCTCCCAGTAGATAAAATCCATGAATCCAGAACGAGCTTCATTCAGCGTATCAGCAACAATCCTCAAAGACTCCTCATTGTCCCCCTTCAGCGCAAGCAACGCGAGAGCGACTCTCTTTTCCAGTTTCCAAGGCCCAGATCCTTCATAAGCCTCCATGTACACAGGATTTCCAGCTTCTTTGAGACGTTCCTCTATACGCCCGAAAGTGATGAGTAGCCAGCAGGTGACGCCGAGATAGTTGAGGCTTGAGATTGGGGCGATTCCTGCGACGTCGGAGAGAATGTCGAATTTCGCTAGGTCGAGAATATCGCGACCGTTGAGGAGTTCTGATCCAGCTTGTGGGGGTAACTGAAAGCCTTCAGGTGCGTACTTGTTCAATACCTCATCTGGTACCTCAAGCGTATTGTTCGCAATGGACGAGAGTTTGTTCGTCGCTTCAATGATCTCCTTATCAGTCATCCCAACCGCTCTCGCCTTCCGAACAAGGACAGTGTTCTCGAGTTCATGTTCGCTCACATGCTTTGCTCGACTCAATCGTTCGAAGAACAACATGCTGCCGAATTGAAGCTCATCATCAGGAATGGCCTCGAGGTTCCAACCCGCTCGGCGACAAGTGGTAAGCATAGAGTTCCTCTTGAAAATCTGGTTGACCTCTAAGTCGAACAGCTGATGGATGTTATCGGCATACCTTCGTCTATGGCGAATAGCCTGACTCTGAGCCTGCGCCTGCCTCGACCCTGGTTGTCCCACAGACGCAAGCAGAGCATCCACAAAGCCCGATTCCGGCTTGCGACCTTGTGCGAAGAACGTATGCCTGAAGAGATCCTCTAGTGTAGCGCACAGTCCGATAGGTCGAGAGAGGTAACCCTTCTGGACAACAGCATTATGAAGATGGATCATCAGCGTTGGCTCAGGTATGCGTTCCCAAAGGTACATGCCAAGTCTATAAGCGATCTCAAGACCTTCTTCAAGACCAACTCCACACAGGAATGGCGAATACTCTTGTAGGCCATTCGCATTGTGGTCTGCAAAACGAGAGGGCGGTATGGTATCGAGGCCGGTCGTGTACTTGTGTTCTCCAAGAAAGTCGACGAAATCAAGCTGAGCGATCTTGATGATCTCAAAAAAGTCTTTGTGCTGCTCCATCTTACCATCCTTTTCCAGAATCTGTTTGAGTAAATCGACAGTCTGGCAGTAACCGGCAAAAACGCGTTTGTTCTGCCGATCAAGAAACAGGTCGACGTCTCGCCGGGCACGACCCTTTTTTGCCGGCGCTTCCAGCATATGGCCGTGCAAAGCGCTCAACGACCATCCACGAGAAACAGTGAACGAGTCGACGATGCACTGCATCTGGAAAACGTGATGCGGATAAATCATCTTCGTGATGTTGGTTCCGGGCTTCTTCATAGCCATGCTCGTGATGTCACCTGCGAATTCTTCCAGACCGAAGATGATTCGATGGACGCCCCAGGGACCATTCGCAGACCAGTCCACCTCCTCGTAAACATGCTTCTCTCCTCTAATTGTGTTTCTCTGAACAACGACGGATGAAAAGACGTTGACAAGATCGTAGAGCCATTTGATCGTGTAGCACCGCCGCCAGTGGACTCGTTCCTCATTTGTTGCCCGTTCTAAGTTCAAATTTGGGTCCCACTTGACTATTTTAGCTTGCATTGCCTTTGTCGGCTTGCCTGTGCGATTGGCCTGGAAGTCAAGCACAAAGTCCCTCAAGTCCTGGTATGCATGAATAAGGAACTGCTCCTTGATATCCACAGGTGTCTCCTTCCGACTGTGCTGTTCGCCATCCGGACCTACGGCAAAAAGGGACAGTGTGAAGTTTCCCTGTGCCCTCTCCATGTTTCCTCGAGTTATGGTGTTCATGATAGTCTCGTATGTGTCGTGACCTGGAAAATCGACAAAAATGGCCGCGTTGGTGCGCTTGACCATGGAGATTGTCAAGTTGCTTACAGCTCCTGCGACAGCGCTGTTGAGACCTTGGTATGCGACTTCTTTCCAAAGGTTTTGATTGTAAGCGCGCAGTTCGGCCCATTCTTTGACAGTTGAGTAGACTGCGAGTAGATAGTCAGTGACAAGGCCGACCTCGCCACTATCTTCGATAATGCGGATGCTCTCAATAGGTATTTCATCGGTCGCAGGATCTTTCGCGTCTTGTTTCTTGCCCTTCTTCGGTTTCTTGTACTTTCTCGCCTTTTTGCCCTTGCCCTTTGGCTTTCGCGAGACCTTTCGCGCAGTGACTGGTGAATGTGGAGTGACATCATCGTCTTCATCGCTCGACTCTCCCTTGTCGACGCTCAGTTCTTGGAATTTATTGGCGAAGAGGATCTGTTCAACGTCCTCGGTATCGTCGCTGGTCGAAGCCCTCGTCTTCTCCCATTCTTCGCCGCCGAGAATCTTAAAGGCGCTGCGAAGAGTGTTTATGAAATGTCGGTGACTTTCGTTACTTCGTTTGAGCTCGTCGTCCGAATCAGGCCCCATAAGCTCTTGAAACGTGGTGCTAACGAGAGATCTCGCCTGAATGATGGATCCGAAAAGTCGATAAATGACATTGGGTACAGGTTCCTTGTGCTGAGAAATGAGTGTCGACATGGAAATCAGACCATTTACTGTGGTTTGACCTGTCGTGTTGACAGAGGCGGCCGATTGAGCATCTCCATCGATGGATCTGAGGAGTCGATTGGACACGTTGATCATCCAGTATAACAGGTATTTTGTGTCTCTCTTGTAAGAGAGATAGAGGTTCTGCGGCACCATCGTCACGTAGGCGGCAGTACAAAGTGAGAGTGTTGCAACGATGATTGACTGTACTGAGGGGATACAAAAAGAAAGTTTCGGCGTTGCTTTCGAGATCCAAATCCCGTTGCTGGGGTCACGTGTTGGCGTGACACAATTAGACATTCAAAATATTTGTTTGTTTATTTATTTGTTTGCCAATGCAGATGCGCTAAATCAAGTTCAATTGCAATTGTCAGTGAACAGTGAATAAGCATCCAACACGAGTCGTCTGGATATGAAGGCACATCTATCACCTGCGCGACACTGCAAAGCTTTGCGCCACTAGATGCAACCCCGCAGAGGCGTAAGAATGTCAAGAGAATAAGCATATATAAGGTAGTATTACTACTAATTTATCTAGCTAGTACCTTCTAGCTCCCTTTAGGTGCACTTGCCAAGGAAGAAGCTTCCTAGAGTAGAGTTAGTATCTGCTGCCGTTTATCTCATGTCGCAGGAAGGCTATAGCCCCCATAAACGTAACTTACCCTGGTAAGATTTACACGTCAACCCTCTATTGCACACGGTTCCGGTATAGTTGACGTTGCACCAGTCTACCAGAAGCAATTCGTGTTAGCGACTTCCTATTGCCAAGTTGACAGTCGATGCAGAGATTATACTGACCTCCCCTACGGCGTTCGCCCCAGCATACGTATTTGTCCGAGCCTGTGTGAGGCATGCAGTATCCGCTGAGACACTCGGTGTTCAACTCACACGCGGCGCCATCTCCGCTAAGAGCCAGAGCTCCAGTAGCCACGTTGGCAATGAGAAAGAGAGAAGAGGTGAACTTCATGATGCTAATTGATGTAAAAGGATTATGATGAGATGAAGAGAACCACATCAACGAGGACCTCTTAGAGGATTTATAGGACAGAAATAGCCCCCATCTTCTAGACCGCCTCGTGATTGTCCGGTTTAGAGTTCACGGCATTTACAAAATTTGTCCACTTTCCGCACCGACCATCTGGGTCCATCGTCGGGTTCATGACTAGCGGTAGTGAGTCTTGTCTGATGTACGGAGTATCAATACGAGGAGGATGCTAGAAGGTTTGATCAAGAGATAATCAGCTTATTGATTGACCCACCTACAAGGAGAACATACTTCAAAGCTAACAAGTAAAGAGCAAGCTGACGCCGATCGATATTTCAAGCCTGCGATGTCTGCAGCGCAGTACTAAGAGTTTCCATCAGCAATAAATAGCAAAAAGTATTTCCAGGTATGTTATTCGTGTTAACAGTTCCTAGCTTCTCTAGTTAATGACCTAACTTTGCTTATATACACTGCAATACGTGATCTTACCGCCAATCTCAGTGTAATGTAAGGACCTGACCAGCTGCCCCCACTGCAGGCTCTTGACACGAAGTATACGATTAGCCGAGAAAGTTACTTTTTACTACTGCGATAAAGTAATTAATTTAGGTTTCCGATGTTACCGGCCTCGAGTTCAGAGCTTCAATTGCAGTCCGGTCTTACTCCGTAGTTCATCTGGAGCTAGATGTTTCGCTTGGCCACGTTCTCATGTCCAAATTACAGAGTCAGAACCGCAGGTCACGGCTGATTATGATATATTCATACGGTATTATTTATTGCCAACACTAGCAACCAGAAAAGCTTTTGTCTCTGGATCTCTCAGACTCAACCGCAGTAGTGCCGTCGGATATAAGCTCCAGCGACCGGTTTTTGAAGATCCCGGTAGACGAATGGTACTGCGCCCCGGAGAGGTTGGACTGGCCCGTCGAAGAGCTTCGAACCTTTCGTAAAAACTGGCGTATATTTGGTGAACAGCCCACCATGACGCCTACACAGGGCTCGATGCATGCCCATATCAGTGCGATGAGAGCGTGATTCTCTGCGAAGGTTAGGTTTGACTGGCATTGTATTGGACAGGGCTTACCTGTGCCCTGATGTGCTGATAGAAATGACCTGAGGTAGATAAACCTCATGACACTACATATTATGAGACTAAAAGAATTCGGCATTAGTATACACCGCCAAAGAGGTAGTAGAAAGACTGACAAAACTCCAACGCTAAACATTGCAATCACCCCAATCTTCTTTCTAATCTTCAGGCCTAGATAGTAAAGTTGCGTTATCGGGATTATCACCATCCATACATCAAGCGCGATGCTGAATATCCCATGCGTTAAGAATAACAGCTCCTGGGTCCGAACTCTTCCGTAAGGATACATATTTTGCCATGATTCCCAATTCGATTGAACAGGCGTCTTGGAGGTAAGCATCACAATGGGGCATACCAAGGTTGAGCCGAGGTTCACAATCTGCGTGAGCCAAACTGTAACGCGAAACTTGTGGTCGGGGAAGATTCGGAGATAAAACGCCAGGATGGATGCTTTGACGAGACCGAGTAGAAGGAAATAATTGAGCTGCTCAAAAAAGAATAACTAGCTCGGTTAGAAATTTAGCTAATATTAGCATCGGGGAAGTTACTTTAAACGAGGTTACGATCTCGCCGTGAGAAAGTGTCCAAACATCTCGACCAACGCCATGTTCGACCACTACTAAACCATTAGTGATTTCCTTATTAACTTTGGTATCGAGGAAGATTTGCTGACTTAACTGTATAAGCACCGCTTGCGCTATTAGAAACACCTTGAGATTATCAGCATATCCCAGCTACTTCGCCGTCAGCGATTTAAAGCAGCACTCACTATTGAGAGAAGCATGAAAATATCATCTAGTCCCCAATGCGATCTCTCAAAGTATTTCCACCCGAATCTGAGAGCTAAAAATATCATGGCGAGACTGAAGATCGTCCAGCTTGATATTTGTAATGCCGCGCCGTCATTTCGTATCGGTAAGCCGCACTCACTCGCAGAGATGTTTGCTGTCCCTATCGCGCAAGTGATGATTAGCAATTCAAACGAGAGGTCACCTGAAGGGGCGTGTAGTACTTAAAGTCTCCATCGAAGTGCAGGCTTGTGATAAACATTTGCCTACTGTAGCGCTGAACATCTCATCGTGACAAAGCTGTTCCCGCGTCGAGTTGGAGAATGCGGGCTCGGTGGTAATTTTGAGCAGGCAATTCATCTATCTCAAAATTCAGCCAATAGAAGTATCGTAAGGTCACAGCAATGACATACGGCGCATTCTGGGAGTTCTCTCGGCGTTTGGGCTGCCGCAACCCTGGATGAGAGGGCTATTATGCCGACCTGCAATTCGAGTCGCTCCATGTCCGGGGAGCGAAAGGAAGAAAACCAACGAGAAATTCGTTAAGGGATCAGAGTTGATTTATCAGCCTGGCACTTTTAGGAATTTTGGTCTGGAATGATTGATCAAAGTGGCGTTTACGCCGCGACGATTTCGGATATTTTCAGTCGAGTTGAAGTATAAACGACGCCAAGGTCCTTAAATCCAGGATCAGTGCACTGGGTGAAAGGGACTATCATTCAGCCACTCGGCCACCCCAGGGCTGCAGCATTCCAGTGATCGACCAACTCAGCATGGCTGGCTTCACTGGTCAATCGTGTAAAAATATCCGATGTATAATAGTACCTATAATGGTGTGAATCGTCACCATGGTGTCAATGATATTAAGCCGTCGAGATCGCAAGCATTCAGTATCTGTAGATCTACCGCAAGCCTATAGAGTGAATATAATATATCAGAATTCCCGGATCGTAGCAAACTAGATAGGAGCTGGCCACTTACAACAGTCTGAGCTCCAGTGAACATCGCTGACACGGCTTTTCCTTCCTTCTTCGACGACAAAAAGCCACTAGAAGGGGTCGGATAGCCTTAACATAATATCGCCTAGATAAGCTTCCTCCAGAGTATAGTCGTCGCCATTATAGCGATCGATTCTAACGTGCTGGAACGCCTCCAGAACTGCGTCTTTGCCATATCCCATCTCACTGAATGGCTCAATCAAATGACGGTTGTACCCGCCGTAACTAGCACTACTGATGTTCAGTGGATCTGCTATTCATAAGAAAATGGGAGGGTATCGAAGATACAAACCTGTCCGTTTCCGCAGCTGGAGCACCTGCATACTTTACGGCCCAATCCTGAGCCCTTTCTCTGAAGACAAGATTATTCCTCAAAAACAGCGAGTTTGCTTCTTCATTGATAGGGAAATTTGAGTCAGGTTGCTGAATTAGCTTGACTGCTGTGCTCAAGGTGGACTTGATAGTATGGGTTGGTTCCCATGAGCCAAGAGCACCTGGTGCTAGCTCCCCCTAGTGTCGTCAGTTCCAGCGCCCTGTAGGAGGATATTATAATGCACTGTGTGATGGAATATCGTACCGTTTCATGGTGGACATTGGGATGATATATCTTTTAGTTAAACCTTATTGATGGCTTCGCAAATGGGTAGTCATCGGGCATCACGATGCTGATGGTGTAAGTGCCTCCCAAGTAGGGTGTATTTCGCGGAATTGACAGAGAAGCTTCTAGATGAGTCAAATCACTTTCGTTGCTTGTACGCACGTTAACACCGGTGTCTTGACAGTCTTGCAGTTCTTTGGCAATACGTCTTAGACGCGAGCTCATCGCCGTCGTCATTTTGAAGGCAGGGATTGAGAGATATCTTGATATAAGTTGGGGCAATCCAAGAGGAAGTAAATGAAAGAGAGTCTATGATTCAGGAAAAGGCAGGAAAGTAAGCTTAAAAGTTTGAAAATATCACGTGTTGTTAAAGGAGACTGGAGAACCTAAGACAACCGTATGTGATCTCGATGGGCCATTCAGAGCCATCAAATGCAAAGTAAAGCACTATTGGAATATTAGACTAGTCTAGACCTGCAGCCACTGTTATTCCACGGGATTAGGCTAAGGCTATTGGAACAAGTTAGCTTATTTACGGCTCTTGTTTTCCTGCTCGAGAGCGGTATGAGGAAGTGGAGAATCTTTGATTCTACTAAACAATGCTTCGTTGAACTATCCAGCCTTACCAATGCAGCTTTCCAATGTCCATGGCCTCTTCCCAGTCTTCAATGCCTCAAGCTCATCCCTGAAATCCTGTCTCCAAGCATCTTCCAAACGACTAGGATTCCAACCAACCAGTCGTTTCAACTCGGTACCTCTCATCGACTTTGTCCCCGCCCATCCGCGTTCCGCCATATCAACAAGACCAGCTGTGATCTCATCCGCCAGCTCTTGCAAACTAACATTCATAATCTCCTTTGACGGAGGCGTATCTTGACGGGGTAATATCCCTTCATCGAAAGCCGCATCAAGACACCTTTGCATGATCTCGGTCTACAAAGCCCTCCCAACAGCTGGAAAAAGAATGCCATTCTTCCCAGATCTACCATCTATGTTAGCATTTATATATCGATAGTGCTGATATCTATCGCCTCCACGCTGCTGACTGACCCTACTGGATCAAGCTAGACACGTTTAGGGTACTTGTTTTTGTTGCTTGAGCTGAATCAGCGAGTGGATAATCTATAATCCCAGGAACAATTCAAGGGTCACGGAGACAGATAGCCAGGGTAATTGATTCACCACTCGATAACGATGAATTATTCTCGGAATCAGGGCCAATGAGAAGAGCTAGCTACGCGCTCAACTTGACAGACAAAATGCCGATCCTCGAATTGAACCAGTGTAAACTCCTCGCCCAGAGGCTAGACCAGACTCCTGCAGAAAGTGGCTGTTACAGACCCTGAGAGCTGAAAACATCCCTGCTTTGCACTAACCTATCTGGAAGCAACCATTACTGCGCCTCGATAGGCAATCACAACGGCTGTCAGGTCACCCGTCCCCAGGCAATTAAGTTGCCTGAGGGCTGTCAAGGCAGACAAGAGCTGGTCTGATTGGGATGAGGATGCGCCGAGGCTTGAACCACCTAACTAAATCTTAGTTCCCGCCCTCTACAGCCTTGACTTTCTTCCAGCATTTTATCTTGAGTATAGCTCGGAGAACGCGTAGAATCGCAATGAGCGCCATTTTTGGGTCTCAAGCCCGCGACGAAGCGCAACAGCTTATCGAGAAGATTGCTGTCGGCCATGGCTACATCGAAGCGGCTAAGTTGGATGCGATGCCGGCTGATATACGACGCGTGGTAGAGGAAGCTCTGAAGAGCAATTCTAAATCTCATGCCGCTGCTACAGAGTAAGCCATGGCCTTCAAAGACTTGCCGCATCTAACCTCTTGCCAGGCTTGTAGAGAAGCTGGCTGCGGGGAACATTAATGTCGCGTTTGAGCTGCTCCAGAATGCGGACGACAACCAATTCACCCGCACGAAAGCCGCATGCGCGAATCCGGGTGTACAGTTCATCGTTACTCCAGATATGGTGATCATTGGTAGCAACGAAGACGGCTTCACAGACAGCAACGTCAAAGCTCTCTGCGATTTCGGAAAGTCGACTAAGGACGGGACGGCAGGCTACATCGGGCAGCCAGACATAGGCTTCAAGTCTGTTTTCACTATCGCTTCCAAGGTTCAAATCGAATCTGGCCCTTACTCATTCTACCTCCAGCATGAGGACGGAGATCCTGGTATTGGCATGGTAAGACCTCACTGGACTGAGCTACCTATTCTCCCCGGCCATGTGAAGGACCATGAAGCATATAGCGGCCTCTTCGGAAACCGGACAAGGATCATCTTGTTTCTAAAAGAGCAGAACAGAGAAAGTCTACGGAGTAACTTCATCAACCAGCTCTGGGATACGCCCGACAGTGTACTACTGTTCATGAAGAACCTACGGTCACTGAAGATTACGGTACTGGGTGAGGATAACAAAGTTCAGCGCTCGAAAGTCGTGTTTCTCGACCGAGATTTATTCGGTTCTGGAACTCAAATCACAACAACCAAGCAGCTCGGCCCGAGCCATCTTAAGACCTGGAATCGTTATATCGTCTACAAATCAACGGCAACGGGTTTGCCAGCCCACCCGCATCGAAAAATTGCTCCAGATGCTTCTGCCAAAGCTTACAGTGCCGAAGTCGTACTGGCGTTTCCTGTTGATGTCAAAGGCGAGCCAATCATCGAGTCCCAGAAAGCATTTGCCTACATGCCAATTTCTGAGATAGGGCTGAGCGTTAGTATATCCATTCGCATGGTTTGATACCCAGCTAATGTGTATGCCTAGTTTCTCATCCACTCTGACTTTGTTACCGATGCCACGAGACAAAAGCTTGTTCCCCTCTCAGACAGAAACGTAAAGATTAATGAGGCAGTTGAGGACGCACTCGTAAAGGCAATCCAAGACCTCTGCAAGAAGCCTGGCACAGAATACAAATGGATGCGTTTCCTTCCACAGATCAATCAGAACGGGACAGGCCCAGTCTGGCTTCAAATGGATAACACTTTGAAGTCTAAAATCTCTACTTTGCCAATTTTTCGTACAGGAAGGGGCGAATTCTCAAAGCCAGTCTCTCTCAGACGCCTTTCTGCGAATACATTGGACCAGTATGGCGCGCCGCTACTGCCTGATCTGTTCCAAGAGATGTATCTATCTTCAGAATACGAACCACGAGACCTTGATAGTCTCACTTATTATGGACTAGCGTACATGACGAGTATGGAAACCTTGAGGAGGTTAGAGGTTTTCACCAATAGTGATGATTGGAGAGCGAGAACCTTTAAGGATCGAGATGAAGATTGGCATGGCAGACTGGCGCGTCTCATCCTCGGAATTTGTCACGATACACAACATGACGGCAAGACCTCTATTCGCTACTTGAATATCATCCCCCTCGCTTCAGGAGAGTTCAAGAGGGTCAGTTACAACGAAGAGGACCACCCGTTTTATGACAACATGATTGATGGCATTCCCATCCCTGGAGATCTGGACTTCCCAATGCTTCTACCAGCTGCCACAGCGAACCCGGATTGTCGGAAGCTTTATGAGGTGTTAGGGCCAAAGAAGCTTACTTTTCAGCAAGTTCGAGCAAAGATCATAAACATGTATAAAGATCCTGCCCAAGTGGCGAAGCTCGACCTGGCTAAGTCAAGGGCTCATCTTGTGTTTCTCTATCGGATTGAGCCAAAAGACATGATCACTAAAGAGGAGCAAGAAATCATGGTTCTTTTTGACCAGAAGCTACGTATCAAGCGTCCAAAGCATGAGTATGTATACCTCCCAGGTGAAGGACCAGTGGCCCCGGGGAAAATCCTCAACCCTCCATTCCCAGAGGGCATCGAGCCACCAGACGTATCACTCGTACATCCAGCCTATCTCGAGGATCCACCTAGCCCATCACCCGGTCATGATAAAACATGGATGCAATGGCTATTCTTCATTCTCTACTGCGAAGAAAAGATTCAATTGTTCTCTGTTCGAGAACCGCCTGCAGAAGCCGACAAGACTTACTCACCGGAGTATAAGTTTCTCGTCAAGGCTTACCCGGGTCTTACACTTCACAGACTCATGCTGAACTTTCAAAAGCCAGAAGTCAAAAAGCAGTGGGTTGATGATAAGAAGGGGACTGCTCTTTTGAAAAGAATGGAGTTTCTCTGCACGGATGGTGTGAGACATCCGTTAGAGGAGACTCTGCTTCCGCTGCCAAAACTGCTGCAGAGTTGTGAGAAGAGCTTTGCGTCAGTGGATAACATGCCGTTTCTCAAGCTTGATGAGCCGATGAAAGACGAGGACATTCCTGCATGGCTCGAATTGGCAGAGCATTGTGGCGTCGGGACCGAAGACGACACCAACTTCACTTTGGCGATGCTGGGCTCCATTTCTAAAGCTACTACGGAAATCACGAGTGATATTTCACAAGCTGTTACTAACCTGTACCTCAAGCTTCATTCCCATGTTCCCCATGATTCTTTGAGGGCTACATTCGCGGTTCAAACACAGATCAGGTAAAGTACTGCCACTAGCCTTTCTAACTCGACATATTAACCAGAGTAGAAACTTTTTCAGTAATACGAAATGTATTCTCTGTACACCATCCTGTCCGGAAGATGAGAAGGAGTCCACACGTGGGGAACACTGGGCAAACAAGCTAGCATGTTTGTGGAACGCGCCTGAGGGCATCAATGTCTACCATCCTCTGCGGTCTCTATGGTCATCAGTGATGGCCAGAATGGAGCCTGCAGATCGCAAAAAGCTGGAAAATTTCTTTAGTCAGACTCTTTCCATTCGCGACATGACCGAACACGACGTAGTCAGTGAGCTGCGTTACTTATCTTGTTCGGTGGATCAGACGAAAGACTACTCGGTGGTGACAATGGAGCTTTACAAGATCCTTCAGGCACAGACGGGAAACCTCAACGAGATCAACACGCTTATTATCAAGTAAGAATAAGGATGCCCAGCCCGTTCTTATCTTTCAGCACTGTTACTGACCAACTCATAGGCAAGCATTTAGAGATTCCCCTCTCATTTATCGACCTTGGGAAGATGCCAAAAACTGGTACAAAGCTCCAGAATGTGTCTTTTATAATGGATGCCCCAGTGGGGACGAGATCGCTCTGGAACATCACTATCCAGATATGTCATCCCTCTTCGTATCATTCCTCGAGGTTCCCAAATTGAGTCCTTCCTTCGTCTATTCGAATCTCCAGAATGTCGGCAACTCTACTCAGCCTATTCCTGACCTCAAGAAACTCCTTTGGTCACTCCTTGATGCTCTTGCTACAGACGCAGGATCATCGAGTGTTTATGCGGATAAGATAAGAGATTGCCGCGTCTTTCCGGTCAAGCTGCCATCAGGAGAGGTTCAACCGATGAATGCACTGGGAGATTTCTGTATAAACGACAGACCTGTATACGCAGCCGCCCTGAAGGAAAAGGCCAGCTTTCTAGACTTTTCTGTTGAGGAGGTCCATCGTCTTAGACCAGTCATTGAGTGGTTGGGATTGACCAAGCGATACCTCTCAAATGTCGTAACGGAAAAGACGTCCGTTGATGAATCTCAAGGCATTGAGGACACGGCTCTCGTCCATGATATCGCCGGCAAAGCTGCCGCACTTGCCATGTTCGTCACGTAACTTCTCAATCAACCTGTTTATAGGCTAACGTGACCTAACAGGATCTCTACGCACTTCAGCGATGGCAAAGCCACGTTAAGAAACTACAACCTTCAAGATACGATACGCAAGGTAGAGGTCTTCCGTCATCCGGACATAAAGACCAGCATTACTTGGTATCATGGCTTCAAGGCGATTACAGTACCGCTTGCGAAAGGTGGAATGCACGTCAAATTGACCTTGTTCTCCAAATGGCAGTTTTACATCCCGGAGGACGATGACGACCGCGATTACTGTATGGCAACTGAGTTTCCGCGGATGTTCGCTGCTCAGCTTCTGGACTGCCCATCACACACTGTCAACCCTCAAGCGGTGATGATCACTGCCAGTGTCCTTCGAGCTAAGCCTTCTAATGTTGGACGTATTCTCCAAAGTTTTGGGATATGCGAGGCGGGTACATTGCCAGAGTATACCCCGGAACCACCACGTACACCTGAGAGGCGACGAGACAACGCTGCTCCTTCGCCGTCTCCATCACCGCATTCAGTCATCAGATCTCCTGTCCCTGCTGTAAGCGCTGCTCAGGTGATCCGCGACGCCACTATTCCATACCAGGCCATGCTTATTCAAGCTGTCAATGTTGCACGCATCTCTACGTTTCCGCACAAGAATTCAGTCTTTGACATGACTGCAATTTCACAGAGTCTTGCGGAGAGTACAGCTCGTTCTGGACTGTTCAGATTCTATGTTGGGGACCAGACAGAGTGGCAGCGAATGGTTGGTGCTGCTGGCGAGTTATATGTATGTGTGCGCCTCTCATACAATGATCCTTTCTCACTAAAAGATAAATAGGTCTTTGAGTTGCTTTCAACCCTTCCCAATGCCCTCCCCGGATGGTCTCGAGATAACTGGCAAAGTACTGTCAGACACCATGCCAGTATACACCCTGACTACAACTCTCTTGGGAATTGGTACGGAACAGAGCAAGGAGACCTGTACTTCGACGACGTGACAGGAACATTTACCAGCTATTTGATCGACAAAGGGTATCTCGAGGACACTTGGAGAAAGGAGCGACCAGAATACTACATCGAAGTCAAGACCACAACATCGGCGCGTCTCGACACGCCATTCTACATGAGTAAACATCAGTACGCACGGGTAATATCTTCGGTCCCTTGTTTTTAGTGTTGATACTAACTAACAGGATTCCAGATGCAGTCGTTTGGTGAAAGCGTGAATACTGAAACACAACGCCGGAAGGTCTATATCCTGTTTCGAGTACACGGCTTGGAGTCAGGCCAAGTTGGTTTGAGAGTTTTCATCAATCTGGAGGCTTTACGCAAGAGTGGAGATTTGGTGTTCGAGGCCCAGAGTTGGACAGTAACACCAAGAGCGGGATGACCATGTGCCTAGGAGGCGCCTTTCCATAAACTTCTTTCCATCATATCTTTTAGCTACGCATCAGTCTTCCTTTCCCTCCTTGTGCCAGTTCATATTTTTGACTGGCCGATATCTGAATCCAGACTCTGCATCGCCCCTTTCAGGTGTATTCCTTAACCAAAGGACCCAACAGATCATCAGGACAGCTGTGAGAGGTATGACTATCGCAAAGTATATCCTGACTTGTTGGTTCTTGGAGGTGAACTCGAACATGTTCGTAGAGAAGATTGTGGCGATGAAAGCTCCGGGTAGGAATAGAATCGTCAAGATAGAGAGAGTCTTCATCGCCTTAGAGTCTCGAAGTGATTCTCTCGCTAGCCTGGCTTGTAGGTAGCTATCGTGCTGCGTGATCAGATTGTATAGCTGCCACTATGTATCAGTCATTGGATTCAAGAGCATTGACGGTGACACTTACAACATTTCGTTGACTCTCAATCTTTCCAGGAAGACTCTCAATGTCCGAGTCCCTACTTTGAGACATTCTAGAGTATATCTCCACCACGACTCTCAGCTTACTATCGTTCTTCAAATCCTCCTGTAATCGGGTACCAAGTTCCTCCTCAAACTTTCGTCGTCGGCCAAGTTCGGCAAGCTTCATGCTACACTTGTGCAATGTGATGCTTAACTCCTGGTATATGTTACTAGGATCATCTAGCTTTCTCCTTTCTTCAAATTGCCGCAGGAGCTTCTCATCTACTATTCCAACATCTGCCAGAATAGAATTAAAAGCCGACAAAGTAGATTCGTAGTGAGACCTGAAAAGCTGTACTGGTAATAGAGTCCGATGGTGGCCATGCCGGGCAACGAGGTCACGCACGTCGCCAAAGACCCGTCTTAGATCAACGCCAGCATCAGCTTGAATAACACCAGATAGTTTGCTGGAATCTCCCGCGACATTACTCTCGACCACGGAGTAAAGAAGCAATGACCAGAAACCTGTGCTGTAGAATGGCGTCTGGATGATGTACACTGGGGCTTGTTTTAGCTATGGTTCGGGATATATGGCTGAAGAAGCGCCTTACGCTTAAATGCTTTGCTGCCGTCTTTATCATCGAACACTTGAAAGCCTCCGCGATCATGTCGTCGAGAAATCTCGAAGTCGTCCGGGAGTTCGAAAAAGTCAGAGAGTAACGCGACAGGTGGTTCGTTGAGGAGGCTTTCCAACTTGTTGAAAGTCGTGAGCTTACTCATACTTGACTGCCTTGCGCTAAATTGTCTTTTCAGCTACGGTGCAATAAAGTATAAGTGTAAAGGACATACATCAAGTTACAGAAATGGGTAGGCCTCAGCTGCTGCTGGCCGTGTTCTCCCTCTCGGTCCGCCTGTGTCGCTCGTGACGAGGCATCATTATTCTAGTAGAATCAGTACTCAAGTTACGATATGAGAGTAGGTCAACACACAGGTCTCTCCGATATCCAAGAGAAGTACTTTGCGAATTCTTCTCGATCTATTGACTTGGGCAACACGTTTCGTGCATCAACAGCGGTATTGATGTCCCACAGATCGATAAACCATGATTCAGCCTTGTTGTCCTTTGCCTGATCCTTTTGGAAAAGGTCTCTGACAGTCTGGCCGATAGTTCCCCATCGCGGAATGTCGTCTGCATCGATAACGGTTCGTATTTTACAAAGTTGTGAGAGGTCAACGGATCCGAGGTCATGTATACCCAGGCCACCTAGCTCATTAGGCATCAAAGGGTATGCCCCCGGATCAAAGATCACAGGGTCATCCTCACTACCGAGGAAGCCATCTTGCATATTTCGGAACGAGAAACCGGAAACATCAGCCTTGACAGTGATATTGGCCTTGAAAATCTCATCCGAACCCCGTAGGAGTAAAATTGCCGTTTGTAGATACGGCGGAACACCCACTTTGAGATTCGGATCTTCCATAATGGTCCAGTCCACAACATTCGGCTTGTCTATGGCGTTTCCTTTTATGGATTTGTAGCCAGTGAGCACAACTCTTGAAGTTCTCTCTACCAAGACATTTGCTCCAGCCCCCAGGCCCAGATCACCAATGATACCAGCCCCAGCGTTGGCGTTCAAAGTTGGCTCCCCAATAATATTCTCGAGCTTCCGAGAGTAAGAACCTCAGGGTAGGATAAGAGGTTATGCGGGGGCTAACTTACAGCGAAGGCCGGGCCGTCAGGCGCCATTGCAGAGATAGTTGGACATGTCTCATCGCCGTAGAATTCAAGGTTGATCTCAACTGATTTTATCCGGACAGCTGCCCTTCGAGGTAGAAAACTGAACGATAAGACCAATAGCGTGGCTGGCTGCTCCGTTCTTCCATCTATGAGTCCATGAATAACGCCGATAAGCTGTGACCGGATTGAGTAGGACGAGGAGGTTCTATCGACAAGAATCTGGCGCTGGAAAGGATCCTCGGGATGATTTCTTACCATGGCGATGGCGTAAGAGAAGCGAAGTAGAATAACTGATTAGCTAGGTTAACGAGCCCGGTGGTTGTGAAAGGAAGGAGAGGGAATATATTGAGGGGCATGTTTTTGCTGACGAGATGGCCTCAATTCATCCCTGCAATGACGGATGCTGTGAGCCAATGCTTCGCTATGATTATGCAGCCACGTAGCGGGGTATTTTCAGCTGTTCAGGCTCCCAGGTTTGGCTGCTTACTGCGAAACTGCGCAAAAAGTAACCACGAGTTTCCAGGGACATATTTGATTAAAGTCTAGCTAATCACAGTTTGCCAAGAAAAACAAGCAATCCACATCTAGGAATTAGTAGGCATGCTCGTCAACTTCTCTCCCGTACTCGCCTCATCCGCCCTCCAAAGCGAAGTAACAGTCTTCCACTGCGTATAAAACCTCAATCCATCCTTTCCATAAAAGTTGGCAAGACCAGTTCCAGCCACACTGCGCTTGTTACCAGTGAAAGAAAACATAGGGAGAGGAACGGGGATCGGCACGTTGATGCCAACTTGTCCAGCGTCGATTTCTTGTTGGAAGAGAGATGCCTTGGCTCCTGAGTTTGTGAAGATGACGGCTCCGTTGCCCCAAGCGTTGGAGTTGATGAGGTCGATGCCGTCTTTGAGAGTTTCTTCTTCCATGCAGAGGAGGACAGGGCCGAAGATTTCTTCCTTGTAGCATTCCATGTCTGGGCGGACGCCGGAGATGACCGTCGGACCGACCTGTCTTATGTTAGCGACTTGATTGTGTGTGGTATGCGGTTGACTTACCCAGTTGCCGTCAGGGAAACCGTCAGGCTTGTATCCTCGTCCATCAAGGAGAATCTTGGCACCCTCCTTCTCGGCGCTTGTGATGAGAGCATTACAGCGATCGCGACTCTGAGGAGTGATCAAAGGTCCAAAGTCAGACTTTGAGTCAAACCCACTGCCAGCAATATGGTTATTTGCCTTGGCAACAAGATCAGGCAACCACTGTTTCGCGTCTCCAAGAGTGACCAAAACACTCAGCGCCATGCACCGTTGCCCAGCAGCTCCAAAAGCAGCTCCGGCAATTGAATCAAGGGCATGATCTTTGTTAGCGTCTGGGCTCAGAAGAGCATGATTCTTTGCTCCCAGGTTCGCTTGCACGCGTTTTCCGTTTGCTGAGCCTCGTTGGTAGATATACTCTCCAGCCTTGTTAGAGCCCACGAAGGAAATAGCTTGAATCTCAGGTTCGTCTAAGAGGAAGTTGACTGTGTCCTTTGATCCGTGTACGACGTTAACGACGCCAGGTGGAAAGCCAGCTTCTCTGCAGAGCTCAGCGATCATCATAGCCGCGCCCGGGTCGCGTTCTGACGGCTTGACGATTATGCAGTTTCCGGTGACGGTCGCTACAGGGAGAGACCACAAGGGGATCATAGCTGGAAAGTTGAAAGGGCAGATTGCTGCAACAACGCCCAATGGGTTTCGATAGGATCGTGTCTCCATGTCTTTGGCAACCTCGAGGACTTCACCGCCAAGCTGAGTCGTGATTCCGCACGCAGTCTCACAAACTTGCAGTCCACGAAGAACATCGCCCTTGGCATCAGCAAAAGTCTTTCCCTGCTCCGTAACAATGCTAGTCGCAAGATTATCCATATGCTCCCGGATCAAATGCGTAAGCTTGAACATTATTTGCTGCCGCTTAATAATGCTCGTCCTCTTCCATCCCGGAAACGCAGCCCTAGCTGACTTGACCGCTTCTTGCAGTTCATCGTTGGTACTCTCCGGAACACGGGTGATGACATTGTTGGTCGCAGGGTCATGAACTTCGATCCATGACGACGTCTTTGAAGAGACGAGTTTGTTGTCGATGAAGTTTTGCGTGTCCTTTGGCTTGTCCAACTTTTCGTGGTTGCCGGGATAGATGACAGACTGGTAGATTGAAGTTGAAGGCATTTTTGAGATAGATGTTGTTGACAGATGGAAGAAATGAAGAAGGGATAGGATGATATGGCGAGGCGGAGACCTTCCCGATATAGGAGCAAAGAGCGGTCGCCTCCGTTCGGGACAGACCGACAATTACCCCGCACTCTACCACGGAGAGTGTCTCGTGATGGCTTATCAGCGTTGGCGGGGCCGATAACCGTTATCGTTGAGGCCTATCGGAGGGAGTTATCAGAGACATTGATGATCGTGTCACCGTAAATTATCGTGGGTCTCCTTGATAGGCTTCGTTTATTTTGGAGACTCAATATCATGAGACTGAGTTCAGCCTCCGATTGAGTTGAGATAGCAGCCTTTTACTGTTGTTCCTTTGGCCCGGCATTGCTTCGCGCTGGACTCCAACTAAGCTTTCCACTAACCTTTTGCCTTAGTCAGGGGACTCGGGGCATCTTTTTGGTAGCAGGGGGTGTCCCAGAGGCGTTGAACTGTCGGTTTGGTGATGTTCGTTGAAAACTTCAGTAAGGCGAATATAAACTTTCAGGGACTAGGCTTTGATGTAGGTAATTATTATCATCACACACTCACACGCATGGTACCTGATCGATGGTATTTATCTTAGCTCTACCCGCCCGCAGCCGGCATATAGGGTTAGCACCGTTTACCCCCAAAATGTTCCGCGATCTGGAAATATGCCAATCTGGACTTCGGGGGATCGACCACCGAGATTCAAGAAATGGCTTCCTATTTTAAGTCCTGCGATACCCCGGATTTGTTCTAGACTTTCCAGCCACGTTTAAGCACAGTCTTTTGTCTCATTGTTGTCATTTCTGCCTCCATCATGAAACTGTTCGGCTTGTTCTCCCTCGCCAGTTCGCTGCATGCAGCAATCGCGGCACCTTCAGCCGACAAGCATTCTCAAAAGAAATTTGACTTTGGCAAGATTAACAAGATTGTGTCCTTGTACGTTATTGACAGTCTCTCGATTGTGACTGTTGTAAATCTGACTATGTAATCAGTGGCGACTCGTGGACGGACACTCGATTCAATACCTCTGGAGCCCAGCCTTCCATCTCTAATCCATTCGGAAATACTGGCAAGACAAGCTCCAATGGCAAAATGTGGCCAATGTACCTGACTACACAGTATAATCAGTCATCCGTATTGTTATATAACATGGCTGTCGGTGGTGCTGTCACTGATATCAACATCGTCAAGACTGGACCCAACGACGTGGTTACTCAGGTCAACAGGTTCGACGCCTATTTACAAAAACTAGGGCCAAAATTCTTTTCACCAAAGCATACACTCTATACAGTCTTTATCGGCATCAACGATATATACCGCACCATCAATGACGCTGACCAGAATGAGACGGTCATCAAGATTATGGAGCGCCTAGACGAGCTTACAACTGAGCTACACGGCCACGGTGCTCGCCAGTTCCTGTTCATATCGACGCCGCCGCAATCTATTTTCCCAAATAACGTCCCTAAGCCCATCGCACCAACTCTCAAGGCAGCATCTGAAAACTGGAACAAGCAGCTCCAACAACTCTTGAAACAACTTGACCGCAAGTTATCTCACAGCACCTTTTTCTTGTTTGATATTGTCCCGTTGATCACTGCTGTCACCGAAGATCCGACTCAGTTTCCCGAGACTGCGGTGTACAAGAGTACGGGCTTCTGTGCAGACTACAAAAGGTAAGAGCGTTGATATATAATTTGGGATGGTCTAGACTGATGAACAATAGCGGCACCATCACACCGGACTTCAAGTCTGACAACTGTGAATTTAACGCGTCGGAGTACATGTATATCGATGGCGCTCACCCAACACAAGCGTTTCACCAAATCCTGGCTAAGAAGATCGCTGAACAGCTAGCTGCTGGCCGAACCATTGACCGGCCTTGATTGGACTCGGAATGGTCAATTGACTGGAGGTTCTGTGAACGACCTTTGGCAAATGTATTATTGACATAACGCATACAATGAATCTACTATTTCCGCATATTAGGCTAAAATATTGACCAGCTTCCCCGCGTGTAACCTTGTCTGTTGGGGGCATCATCGAAGCATTCTGGAAGTCTCGGCATAGAATGGGCCGAGCGTAAATTGAAACCATTTACAGATCGACATGCAAAATTAGAAAGAATTCGGGAAGGCAGCTCGGTGTCGCATTGTAGTGATGACTCCAGATTGACTCTGCACCTATGACTATATTCCTCTTCAAGTTCGATTGTGCCCACATAATAACTATCGTCACTCCGATACCTAACCTTATGTAATAGTGGACTCAGGAATTCATTTTATTGTCAGATTGAGGTTAATAAGAGAAGTTTATTCTATGCTTTAGATAACTCAATGTACGAAGACTCTACTAGCGTTTTAGCCATCGTTTTCTTAAGTAAATAGGTTAATCATGAATCAAAACTGCAATTGGTTAACATTGTTCCGGTCAGAATGGACTCACGCATTGACCTCGCCTTAAGTGAGGATCGTGTAGAAATACGAAGGATTAGCACGGACAAAGTGAACTGATCTTTCCATATGCGGCCACTATAGGTTAACTAGTCCGCTATCATCAACGCTATGCTTTTTACGATCACGAGAACCATCTAAAATTAGTTCTGGCTCAAATACGAGGTCTTGAAACAGGGCCCGACCGTTCTAGCCGATTTCACCGAAATACAAAATGTTTCCCCTTTCACTTCCGTGATTCTCAACCTGCCAAGACCGGTCTTCAACTTGTATATCTCTTTGTTCCCGTCTTGGCGAGAGATCCTTCAAGCTATGTATTGTTACGCAGCATTTGTCGCGCTTCTGAGCGCGCAGATCGTCAGTGCTCTTCCTCAATCGCAATGGAAAGCCGTTTCTGGAGATGAAGTGGTTCGCGCTGCTGTCGCGTTCCATCAGCCTAAGCTTGCGGAAGCTGAAGCTTTGTTGATGGATATTTCGGATCCTACGTCAGAGAAATTTGGGCACTATCTTGAGCTTAGAGAAGTCGTACGTTCCCCAATCTCCTCAGAATTGCTCTGATTCTCATAATATTCTAGCAAGACTTCTTTAAGCCCAGCGACAGTTCACAGAAAAAAGTCCTGCAATGGCTCGAAGATGCAGGCATTGATCTATCCTCTGTCCATCTTAAGAAGGCGGCTGCTGTTCTCGAGTTCTCTGCTCCGGTCAAGCAACTTGGAAAGATGCTCGGTGCTGGCGTTCATGTTATGCACAATGATGCGACTGGTGAGCTTCGCCTCGAACCTACCGACCACGAAGTTCCGTCTGCAATCCAGGACGATGTTGAGTTCATTGATTTGGCTCCATCCCAGAAAGCTGGCAAGACGAAGAGCCGTCGCGCAGTCAAGCCTGTTCTTGATACCCTGCCACCGCCATACAAGCTTCCAGTGGCAGACGATCTGCGCAACTGTAGCGAAAGCTGGACTCCAGCTTGTATCCGAAGTAAGTCAACAGAAAATATCCGATGTTAACTGCTAACTGGCTACATCAGAGCTCTACGGCGTTCCTCTTGGAACCAAGGCCGCAAAGAATAACTCCATGGGTCTCTTTGGATACGGCGACCCTTATCAGCCAGCTGATCTCAACCAATTCTGGGCAAAACACGCACCATTCATCCCTAAGGGCACAAAACCCAAAGTCAAGAGCATCAACGGCGCCGTGGCTGAAGGTGAACCCGTTGAGGGCGAGGAGTTACTCGACATCGAAATGTCGTACCCCATTGTTTACCCCCAGACCGTGACCATGTTCCAAACTCCCTACAACAACAAAGGAGGTCTTGCGAATGACTTCCTCGACGCTGTTGACGCAAGCTACTGCAAGTATGACGGCGGTGATGACCCTGATCTTGATCCCACGTTCCCTGTCTTTGGTGGCTTCCAGGGCCCTGCTATGTGCGGCAAGTACCAGGTCACAAACGTCGTTTCAATCTCTTTTGCTATTGATGAGCAAACCTTAACTCGACGTTATATCCAGCGCCAGTGCCACGAGTGGATGAAATTGGCTCTTAGCGGTGTCAGTGTTCTTGTCGCTGCTGGAGATCGTGGTGTCCAAGGTGCGACACAGTGTACTGTGAATCCTTATGATAAGAAGAAGGAAGCTTTCAATGCTCTTTTCCCTGGATCTTGCCCGTACGTCACAGCAGTTGGAGCGACACAAGTCAACTTTACTGGCAGCAGAACCAATGAAGTTGCAGTCTTTGATCCCAAACACAACTTTTACTCTGGAGGTACGTATTCGCATAACTGCAAAGGGT
>JAAQRH010000402.1:0-58532 GCA_013186785.1 Fusarium pseudonygamai
AGTATTAATAATTTAACTTTTCTAATCTAGCTTAAATTTTAATTAATAAAACCTTTATTTAACCTTTTATTATAATATATACTATATCTGAGATATACGACCACTCTTCGCATAAATCTGACAAGAAGATCATTGGAACCTGCGCAGTTTTGGCGCCACTGGTATTAACTTTCGGCTTCCTGTACTCTTATGAACTGACAGTCAGCCTGATGCGGCCTCAATAGAACAACGGGATGCATCGCCATTACAATTAGTGCAGCGAACTATGTACCGGAGCATAGCCTACTGGTGTATGGCGCCTCGAAGCTCGCGGTCAATCTGCATCCGCTGTCTAAAACTAAAAGCTTGTGATGGATACAGCAGTGGACTCATGGCAGTCTTTGTTCCGTCTTTATTCCACTTTGAATGGTCGGTATACCGGGTTGAAGGAGCGGTACGCTGAGCCTAGACGATCTAGACTTACGTGAGAAATGACAACATTTACGGGAATGCAGTAGGCTTCGGGAAACTTGTTCTTCAGACTGTCTTGTCCATTACACATGCACTATCCTCTTCACGAAATACCTCAATTTATGGCATTTTATCTCCCCAGCTGAGGTCTAAGAACGACCTATGTATTGACTGCAACCTAGACTCGATACAATGCACAACTTCTCATTCACCGAGATCCTCAGTCTCGAGCCTGAACCATCCATGCTCATTGATTAAGTCCACAATCTCCTTCAAATCCGTCGGTGTGACAATTCGCTGCACCCATCCACTCTCTCCATTGTATACATAATACTGCCCGTTGATGTCAATAATGAAAATGACTTCATTGCTGCTGTACGGGGTTCTGAACAGCGGCTTTACTACTCCGTAAATGCCATAGGCGCTGACAGAGTCTGCAACCTCGCCATCTTCACCCCATTGATTTTGATCGCCCATGTCTTCGTAGTTGACGGTCCATCCGGTGGGAGGTCTCACCTATCGAGGATTAGCAATGAACGAGAATGATAAGGGAGTACACACATCGGTGTTGGTGACGAGTCTGCCGTTGACGACTTTTGATGTAGACATTTTGTATGCAATCGAGGATACTCGAGGTCAGAACAGAGATAGTTTGAAAAGATGAAAGCTTCGCCAGGTAGCTACGTGGTGCAGACGTGCTCAATAAATAAAGAACGCTCGAGATAGTGAAAAAGCTACTGACGTCAGCGATCTGCTGTTCCATCAGTGCACAGTCTAGCTCGTGGCTGATCTATTGCCCTGTTTAGTCCACTAACTCCAATAACCGTCTCCCTTGCGGCGTCGGCGTGGCCTATAGTCTAGTCAAAGCGTTCTACAAGGAACGTTTCACAAGGAATCATTACAAAACAGCAAATCAAGCCAATGCCGCCATTACAGGGGATAATCGGAATCTCAACGAAAAGACAGAAGCAGTGCAACAAGCAAAGAAAACGAGACATGACGCCATGACCGAAGTCCCCTCACGCTTATTCCTCCCTTGCTGACAGTTCTACTTCGTGGCTGGCTGAATACACTACCGCGGCCTCAAAACTCCTCTCAACACAGCGAACCATACGGCCCGGAACGGCACGGCACGAACGCACGGTGCGCTCTGATCTCAATAACGTTTCCCAAAAGGTTTCCTCAGCGCCGCCTCGACCTGAAAGCAGCTTCAATCCCCTGTGACGCTAGACCAGATTCTCTAGGCCAAGGTATTTCAGCTCAGCACTAAAAGAAGTGGCGCATCCCCCCGCACCCGCTGGGGAACCTCGACAGCGCCATCCTGCTAGGAATACGATAGTTTGGCAAAGTATTGATTCTCGCCGCGTAATGATTGGCGTGGTCGGCGTTGAGTTGGACAACGGCTGAGGAAAGTGGCTTGTCACGTATCCGTACAGGAAAGGATATGTGACGAGACAAGAGAGCTTTTCGTGGGGAGTGAAAAAGCGAGTCGCCCATGATCCCGCGTTCCTTTGATCTCGTCGTTCTAGCTCTGCAGTTAATGCTTTATTTCGGAGTCAATTGACTAAAACACACCATATTATTGTTGAAGTACCTTGTTAGATTGGATCAAGATGTGGATTACAGACGCCTGCAAGGCTGTCGTCTTGTCCTTCGTGGCGGTATTTCACTACCCGTCCGTCTCAGACCAAGGGCCTCATCAGGATGTTATGACCTTTACCCACGGACATTCTACACCAGAGATTGACTACCCATATTTCGACTCACCAAGTGGTCCTGACCAGGACGGCAAGGTCTTTACATGCAATTACACCGATCTCAAGGGCTGGAAGCCATGCACCACTAAAGATGACCGTTCGTGTTGGTTGAAAGGACCATACAATCAGAACTTCACTATTAACACAGATTATGAGAACTTCTGGCCCATTGGAATAACAAGAGAGGTACGTCAAAACAAATCAGCATTCACTTGACTTCTTCTGACCGAGACCAGTATCACCTCAACGTGACGGATCAAGCCATCAATGGTGATGGTGTCGATAACCCATTCGGCAAGGTCTTCAACGGCAAGTATCCCGGTCCTTGGATCCAGGCCTGCTGGGGCGATCTCATCAAAGTCACTGTCCACAACCATCTCAAGTACAATGGCACAACCATCCACTGGCACGGCCTTCGACAACTTGAGACCTTTGAGATGGACGGTGTCAACGGCGTTACTCAATGCCCTATTGCGCCTGGAGACAGTTATACCTACACCTTCCGCGCCGTGCAATACGGTACTTCGTGGTATCATAGCCATTATTCTCTGCAGTATGCTGATGGCTTGGCTGGTCCCATCACTATTTACGGGCCTTCTTCTGCGCCGTTCGATGAGGGACGAAACCCGATTCTTATCACAGATTGGAGCCATCGTAGTGCGTTCCAGTCTTGGCAGAGGGAGCTTGTGCCGAATCCTACGAGACCCATGATGAATGGTGTTTTGATCAATGGCGTGGGGAACTTTGCTGGTAGTTTCCCTCGTGAGCGATTCAACATGACAGTTACCAAGGTTAGTTACTCGATTGCACCGAATGATGTACCAGCATTGACACCATGCAGGGCAAGAAGTATGTTCTTCGTGTGATCAACACATCCGTCGATACCACATGGATCTTCAGCATTGACAATCACAACTTCACTGTTATGTCGACTGACTTTGTGCCGATCCACCCTTACTCAGTCTCTCACATTGTCCTCGGCATAGGTAAGCATATCTCCTCACTAGAACCGATGAGACACAATCTCACTGACGTCGGTGGACAGGCCAAAGATATCACATTGTTCTTGATGCAAACCCTACCAACACCACAAAGATGCCCGCAAACCCAGACGGAAACTACTGGGTCCGAACCGTGGGAGCGACTCGCTGCAAGGGCTTCGAGCCGGGTAATGAACCTGATGAGCGTCAAGGCATTCTACGGTACAATGCTTCGAGCAAACTTGTTCCGACAACATTCCGACAGAACTACTCCTTGGAATGTCGAGATGAGGCCTATGAGCGACTCAGCCCGGTTTATGAGTGGAACGTCGATCCCGTCAAGCTCAATTGTAAGTTAAACTCGACCTCAAGACTCTTTGGCTCCTCTAACACTTAACTCAGACACCAACAGCACTTTCGAAATTGGTCTGGACAACTTTGCTCACAGGCCCGAACTGATGGACAATTTCACCTGGTGGGCCTTTGGCGAGAAACCTCTCTGGTTGAACTTCTCCAACCCTACCATTTTGAACCTTAAGAATACCACGTGGGACCCTGACTATGCTGTTGATCTCGTTGTACCTGATGAGAAGAAGGACAAATGGGTCTACATCGCCATCACAGCCCCTCCGGCTCCCATGGTTAGCAAGCCCAACCGAGGGTTTGCTCCCGTTGCTCATCCTGTAAGCCAATCTCATCCCTCCAAACGACATTCTCTAACGTGTAAAAGCTCCATCTCCACGGCCACGACTTCGCCCTTCTAGCGCAAGGTACCAACTTCACAGACCTAGCCACAGGAAATGTGACCCTCAAATTCAACAACCCTCCGCGTCGAGACGTTGCACTTCTTCCAGCTGGAGGATACCTGGTCGTTGCCTTCAAAGCCGACAACCCTGGCTCTTGGCTGTTCCACTGCCACATCGCATGGCATGCGTCTAGTGGTCTTGCCATTCAGATCCTGGAGCAACAGAAGTTGCTGAATAGGATCTTGGATCAGTATCCCGAGAAGATGAAGGAGGTGAATAGGGTCTGCGATAAGTGGAATGAGTGGTTCAAGAACGATACGAATCATTGGAATGCCCATATTTTCCAGGATGACTCGGGTATCTAACGGACACAATATGAGATAAACTTGAGGTTGAGAGTCACGAGATGGAGACTGGATAGTGTGAAGACATAAAGAGATTCCATTATCAATGAATGATACTGTCAAATGACTGCTAGCTACACTTCATCCACCACCGCTGTCCGTACTGACATAAGAGTCGTTTCATAATGTTTCAAACGATCATGATACTCAAGGGTATCTCACAGCAAAAACGGGAGACTCCGACTTGTCCCAATCACTCTCCTTCTTCTCATCACCGAAGATCCTCAAAGCCCTGTAAGCGACCTTGTACTTTCCAGCAGGTGCATACCCTCCATCAGCCAACTTTCCATTCCAGACAACATTGCCCTTGCCCATGGGGTTCCACAGAGTAGGGAAGCCAGCAGGGGCTCCCAGACTCTTGGCAGTAGAGTTACCAGAGACGGGAATCAGCTCGGCCTCAAGCTTGGCCGATCCGAGGGCGAGCTTCCATGCCAGAGCAGGAGCGGGCTTGTCCTCAGTAGCGTTCTGGCCCTTGACGGGTAGAACGAAGGTGGTGTTGGCGGGGACGGGGTTGAGCTCGTCCTTATCGTTGGACTTGCTGATCCAGGTATCGTCGGAGGCGAGAACCTTGGAGTCGTGGAGAGAGCCGGTGAGACCTTGGTAGGGAAGAGACAGGGAGATATCAGTTCCGTTGATGGCAATGTATCCAGACCAGAGTGCAAGACGCTTGGCATCAAGACCTTCTGGAGGAGTAGGCATGACCTCAATGGTAACTGAGTCACCAGCGCCGACGCTGACCTTGGCTTCGCTGAACTTGAGGCTGGCGTGGCCATCGGCAACATCGTTGGGGAAAGCAGAAGCATAGATGCTGTCCTTGGCAAGAGTGTAGACGCTCTTGGTAGGAATGTGCGAGATGCTCAGGTCGAGGTCCGTCTTACCGGTGTTGTGAAGAGTGAAGTTGAGAACCTCGGTGAAGTGGTCGGTGTCGTTGAAAGCCAAGCTGGAGCGGCTTAACAGAAGGGTAGAGTAAGCAGCGTCGTAGGCCTGGATCAAGCCACCACCTTGTTGAGGGACAGGAGCAAGGTAGTCGTAGAACTTGGCACCGTCGTTGAACAGAGTAGGGTTGGAAGTAGACGACAGGAGGTTCTCGAGGACCTCGGGGTCAAGGGTGCCGCGGACCTCGGCGATAAGGGCGATGACTCCAGCGACCAAGGGGCAGGCCATGGAGGTACCAGAGAGGACAGCATAGCCACCCTTCTTGAGAGGGTATGTTGAGAGGATGTTTCCACCGGGAGAGCCAAACTGGGGCTTGACATCGAGTTCCCAGGTAGGACCCCAAGAAGAGTAAGTGCTCACAGCGCCACCGGTAACATTGTTCTTGCTCTCCTCAAGAATGACCTTTCCATCAGAACCATCAGACATCTCGAGAGTGACGGTAGATCCAGCCTTGAGAAGCTCAACCCACTTGACACCAGTCTTGGCGGGGACCATACCAGCAGCGACGATACCCTCAACGGTTGAGACATCAATGGCTGAGGCACCGCTGGCGGCGTTGTTGTAGACGAGGAAGTACTTGGCGCCATGCTTAGCAGCGTTCTGGGCCTTCTGAACAAAGGTACAGCTTCCACGACGGACCAAGACGATGTACTTGCTAAGATCAGGAGTATCCTCGGGATAAGCGTCACAGCCGCCGTTGGGAGTGGTAGGATCCAGGTTAGGAGCCCAGAGGGGAAGAGTGACGTTACCCCAAGCAGCGGGGCTACCAGCAGTAGAACCAAAGTCGATCTTCTTGCTGCTGTTGTCAACGGTGTAGTGGGAGATGTTGAGAAGAGAGACGTAGTCGCTGTTGTCGTAAGAAGCGATAGCCATGACCTTGTTTCCGTTGGCAGCAGTGCTGGCGTAGAACATACCGACATCACCAGAGTTACCAGCAGAGACAGTGCAGGGGACACCCTTCTCGACGATGCGAGAGACGGCGACAGCCCAGGGCTCCTCGGACCAACCGCTGGGGCCGCCGATAGAAGCAGTGATGATGTCAGCGCCATCTTGGTAAGCTTGGTTGAAAGCGGCGATGAGAACATCGTTACCGGCCTCTCCAGAGCATCCAAAAACACGGTAGGCGCCAAGGGTAACTCCGGGAGCAGCACCGGTGAAACCGTACTCGTTCTCTTGAGCGGCGATAATACCAGCGACGTGAGATCCGTGGCCTTGGCAATCCATGGGATCATCATCGGGATAAACAGCGTTGAAGCCATCGTACTTATCACCAACGAGATCAGTACCGAAGGAAACAAGGCAATCTTTACCGAAGCATCCACCAAGAGCAGGGTGCTTGTAGTCAATCTAATAATGTCAGCCAGCTTCTAATCTCAAGGGCATGAGACTTACACCAGTGTCGACGACAGCGACCTTGATACCATGGCCAGTGATACCCTTCTCTCGAAGCTTATCAACCTGAACCTGAACGTGAGGTGAGAACGTATCGGCAGTATCATTCAGATCACGCTTCTTGAGAGGAGCCTTCATGCCAGGAGTAGCAGTCCACTCAATACGAGGCTTAGGAATGCTGTAGACCTTGACAGGCCACATGTTCTTGACAGCGGGAAGAGCAGCCATCTTGGCAGCCATGTCCTCAGCGGTAGAAACATCGTCAAACTGGATAGAAACGCCCTTGAACAGGTCATAGTCGAACTTGACGCGCGTGGTGTACTTGTCATCAGCAGTTCTGTAAAACTTGGCAGTATCCTACAACTATTAGCAGCGAAGTGAACGTTGGTGGTGAGATGCGTACGTGGTTCTCTTCGAACTCGAAGATGTAGGCACCTGGGACGTGCGTCACAGCGGTACCCTGCTCAGTGTCCTGAACGGCAGCGGACAGCCCTGCGAAAAGCAGAGCCGTCAATCCTAGACGGACCATAATGAATGTGTGTAGTGTGATATAAAGAGTGACTTTGTAAAGAATGACAGGCAATGCAATAAAGAGTGTGGAGCAGTCAAGAGAGTGACAGGATACCAGAGCGAGTGGTTGAAGAAAAGACCTTGGCAGATCAACGGCGTTATCACAACATTATATAGGCTACACGGAGCGTCCCGCCGTGTTTGGAATATCTGTATCCGTCCAGATACAGCAACCCCGTCTACGGAGTATATGCAGGAACATGTGATGCCCCAAACCCAAACCTGCACGACCTGCCCATAAACGCATCAAACGAGCCCTCCAGAAGTTCCAGAGCAATTACCATAAGTTCCCTCGCTCTTATCAACAGACCTACCAGATACAAGTTAGCGCAGGGAAGATCGTGCTAGCTGATCGAATGAGCGTCTAGATGCCGGCCTTGGCGCTCAGGGGAACTGCAGGGGTCAGCGTTGCACTCGCGCGGGTGAAGCGTCGAATACGGGACGTTAGCCCGTGGGACTTTTATCCAAGTGCCGCGACTCCGCTGGACAATCCGTAATTTTAACGCGGTTATGTATGTCGATTGATAGAGCAGGTCGATGGGGGGACCTTTTTGTCCGTGGGTTTGGGGGTTTCCTATCGTGGTTAGGTGAGATGGCGACATTCACGACGCGGCATTTGTCCGCTGATAGCGGAACAGTCGTTGATCGTATTAGATAAAGTTATGAAGCCGCGCAGTAGTAGAAGCGATCAAAAGGTAATTGTGAGGATAGGCTTCCGCTTGTTGGAGATCACTTTATTCTCGGGCTTTTGCGGCGTATCAAATGAATATCCCCGAGGAGGATCCTTACTCGTGTAAACTGTAATTGCCAGAATAAACTTTCGTCTTACCCTGTAAGAACTCTATCTGACGGAAATATGAACCAAATGTGTAACGTAGCGACTCGCAAATCCCTTAGGTCCAAAGTTTCAAGGTTTCATCGGTTCGTGTTGGGTATTTATCATTGCTATATTGGAGGTGTTGGGTCATAAGAGTACTGTGCAGGATAGTGAGGCATTGCGCTGGTTTTCTAATTACTGATCGTGTATCGAATCAGTATGGTGTATCCATGTCTTCCGCGAACAAACTCTATGGAGCTCGGATGAGCTTCTCTAGCAATGAAGCTACGCCCAACACCTTTTCCTCTTCATACCTCCTTCCAATGATCTGCACACCAATGTCAAGCCCTTTCATCGCGTCAGGATCATAGAGGCCCCGTATCCACTCATCAATGACATTGCGCGGCGCATAATCATGTAGATAACTATGACGCGCTTCATCAGCTACAGCGACATATATATCGGACGATGTTGGATCCTCCGAGCTCCCAAACTTTGCAAAAGGGAACGACATAGCTGTGTAGTCGAGAAAGTTCCATATCTTGGCGTAGCCAGTCCATCTGCTCGACCTATGAGGAACAGCTGTATGAGGCGACACAGGACTGATTATGACGTCGACACATTTTCCATCTTCTAGTCCAGCAGTCGTGGTCCATTTCTTGTTGTAAGCCTCCTGTGCCGCTGTCTTTCGGCGGTTGAGTTGCCAGTATTCATACACTGATATCGGCTTGGACGAGTTGACGAGCGCTTCCACATGTGCAATCATCGGCTCGCCTGCAACAGCAACTTCGGTCTTGATATCCTCTCCACCGTCTGCGCGATAGAACTGATCCTGGACCTCGATGCAGCTAGAATGATCTGCTGTACTCCATGGAATGACTTTATGCCCTGCCTTTTCCAAGATTGCCACTGCACGGCGGACGGCCTCTTGAATCTCTGGATGAGGGCGCACGACCCCGTCGTCAAGAATGATACCGATGGTGAGCTTACGCTTCTGCACACCCTCAAAATCGGCCTGTCGCCATGGAATTGGGACAACGTTTGGGTCGAGCTTCCACGGTTCTGCGAGTAGACATTCCTTGGTCAAAGCGATGAGGTTAGAGAGCGTTGGGCTCATTGGACCAATTGATGAAGGAACGTGAGACTGTCCCTCATGAGAATTTGCTGCACCGGAGTATGAAAACCGACCAGACGAAGGCTTCAGACCAAAAAGACCGCATAGGTGACTTGGGACGCGAATTGAGCCTCCAATATCAGTTGCCCAGCCTCCAAGTGATCCAGACATTCGCATCAAAGTAGCCTCTCCACCTGATGAACCACCTGGCGAAAGCTCGGGTCTACCAGGATATGTAGTCAATCCCCAGAGAGGACTCTCGGTTTCGCCATACATGATGCTCTGAGGGATGACGGTCTTTGTTATGATGACTGCACCTAGCTTTTCCAGGATGGTCACCATGACTGCATTGTCGCGGGCGGGCTTGAAAGATCTCCCGACATAGCCTAACGTGGTATCGACGCCAGTGATGTTGAATTGGTCTTTTACTGAGACTGGAATACCATGGAGAGGACCAATGAGCTGCTGGTGTTCCTGGAAGTACTCATCGAGATATTTTGCGCGTTCAAGTGCGCTTTCGAAGCGAGGTTCGCTGAGGCAGTTTGTCTGAAGCATGTTAGTCACGTTCGCAGATGAACATGGAGTATCCGAACCTCATTGTGTGAAGCGATGGCTCTGCAAGGAGTTAGCAATGGCAAATAGCTTACAGGAGTGGGAGAAGTTTACCTGCGGATCGTAACAGAGACCAGTTTTTCGGCTGTTATCTTTCCCGTCTGCAATTGCTCGAGAAGGGAAGAGATATCTGCATGTTCTGGCACCACGCTCTCATCGGTTAAGGCGGGGAGCTGAGCCTCGCAGCTTTGGATGGCACCATCACGATCCTCTCGTTTCTGCTTCACAGTAGTTTCCCAATACATCTTGCTCAATTGCTTCACCGTGTCTGGAGAACAAATCTTGGATATTTAATAAGAATTGAGGATCTTAAATGCCTCGTTTAAAGGGAGAGTCTTCACGGAGCTAATGGTTCTAGAACCGGCAGTTGATAGCTTCTCGTGATAGAGATAAGAGGGTCGCTCCGAACTCGGCACTGCATCCCGAAAATGGCCCGCAATTCAAACCCGAGATCCAAGCCATTTCGCATTTCGCATTTGAAATGAACACGGAAACCAACACAGAAGAGGTATCTACATAGTCATAACAGACCTGAAGCGAACCTTTCCACTCTCCATCTTCTCAAAAGCCTCTCGGTACCGAGTCACAAAGTCAAACTTCTCAATGATACACTTGATACCATGCGTATGCGCAAACTCGATGGCATCCTCCGAATCCTGCTGATGTCCCGTGTTCCATCCATGCATGCTGAGATTCTTCATGATCATGTGAACCGTATTGAACTCAACCGGCCCAAGAGGTGACAGAACGACCAGCTTACCAAGAGCCGCAAGGCCTCCTGTGAGAGGACTAACTGCCTCTGCATTCGGGGCCGTTGACAGGATCATATTAACCCCTCCAAGCTTGTGCAACGCCTCACAGGGATCTTCTTTGCTGGAGTCGATGTAATGATAAGCACCCAATTTCATCGCAAAGTCCTTTTTCTCGCTTCCGGCGCTCATGGCAACGACGGTGTATCCCATCTTGGAGGCATACTGAAGTGCCAGATGGCCTAGTCCTCCCAGACCTTGGACTGCGATGAGACCACCTTGGAGGACGCCAATCCTGCGAATGGCATTGAAGACGGTGACTCCAGCGCAGAGGAGAGGAGCTACTTCGGCGGGGTCCGCATCGGAAGGGATTCGGACGGCAGCTTCGGCGTGAAGCAAGATGTATTCGGCGTAGCCACCATCCATGGTCACGCCGTTGATAGCAATACTTAGAATGATCCAGTCTGACAGGAGCGGCATGTCCCATCGTGGCCTTATCACAACACATCAGTCAAACCGTCATGACAATTTGAGAGTGCACTGAGACTTACCGCCATGCCAGGCGCCGCCAACTCGTTCGCCAACCTTGAAGTTGCTCACTCCATCGCCGACAGCAACGACGTCTCCAACAGCTTCGTGGCCAGGAACGCGAGGAAATAAGTCTCCAAAGCGATCTTGTTGCATCCACGAGTCCGAGTGACAGACGCCGCATGCAAGGACTTTGACCAAGATGAAGCCTGGGCTAGGTTGTTGGAGTTCGACTTCTTTGAGGGCTAGCTTCGAACCACTCTCATCAAAAGATGCAGCTTTGTAGGTCTTAAGTAGAGACATGTTTTCAGAGAGGTTCAAAGTATGAGATGGTATTTTGGGAGGGTCAGACTGTTGTTGTTGTGTCATGATGAGATGCCAATAACTGTGATCTTGCATTCTTATATGTACGATTCTATCCCTTCGCTTGATTTATCAGCTTTGAGACATTTCATAATATAATTCTGAATACTTGCGCCATGAACGCCGTTATTATGCGTGCTATTGTGTCCGTAGAAGTGAAGTTGCGTGGCAGTCAGCTTTGAGCACCGAGATCGAGAGCCGAGCACCGAACAACGCCAACATGCTTACAAATTGCTAGAAACATGTATGTAGTAGACTAATAGTTTGCCGCGGTATCAGCATAATGAAGTAACTAGACTCCGATAGACTGGTTAGGTTCGGAATGTGTGAATTACAGCATGCCAGACTGCTCATCAATCCCGCGCTCCTCCATAAGCCAGTCAAAATTATCCAACGCACTAAAATACGAAAAATGATCCCAACTTCCCGCGAAGTCGAGTCCCTCAAACTCAGTTACAGGTTGAGCAACGCTTGGCTTATTCAGAATATGATCAAGAACCTTCTTGATCACGCCCCGCACATTATGAGCAACTGAACAGTGTGTTTGCGATGGACATGAAGTCTTGAGATATCCCAACAGAAGACTGAGCTGTTGAATGATTGATGATCGAGAATATGTCTCGCCGGCAATGATGCTATCATGCGCTGAGAATGTCACGGGGGCGGGGTCTATGAGTTCCATGCACAAGACAGCTCCGGCGAGGGTTGCGTATCCCATGATCTGAGCGTCGTGAGTTTGTGGTCCAGTGAAGGTAAAATACTGGTGACTTACTATCCATCGGCATTTTCCCTGTAAAGCAGCCCAGATGTGCTTCTGAGCCCAGAAATTCAGAGTCAGAACGACCATCTCGAAACTGGTTCGCAGCAGCTCGTTTCTTGGATGGCCATGTTTGACAAATAGTCGCTGGATGAGGAACATGTTGAGTAGATGGTCTAGTCTTATCAGTAGCTTCGGGTAACCAATTTCAAGGTCTATTTCGCTTATTTCTTCTGCTGTAGGATCCCAGACCAGGTGCTGAGGAAGCTTCGCATAAAGATCAAGTTGTTTTGTTCTTAGTTGCCTGCTCATAAGTCAACGGTCAGCTGGAGGTCTTTAATAATATGGACTCACTTACATGACTTCTGCGATGCCTTAATCTCCGTCCTGAGCGAGCACAACTTCGAGGATCTGGTCTCTGACCAGCGCAATCATCATGCGAACACGCAGAAGCGAGCCCGAGTAGATACAACCATCTGGGTTCCATCCGTCTTGATCAAGGAGCTGAGAGTTCCTCTGGAACGTTTCTCTATCTCATAACAAGGCTGACTCTCCGAGGTCAAGTGGCAACTTTATAGAGCAGAATCTCCTCGTAAGAAGAGGCGGTCGTCAAACAAAGGTGGCCAGGAATTTATCGACCACGAAGACCTGACATCCGATACGTCTGCGGATCTCGGTCGGTACTGATGACATATGAGGTGATGACTTGGTCCGAGTATCGTGGAGTCCGGAGAATGTTAACATTGCAACTGTCTCTGCATGAAACTTCCAGTACGGCAAGCCTGCCGCAATCAGAATCAACTTTACACATGTAGACTTTTTGTAAACTCACTGGTCTCGCCATGCATCCAGGAATGAAGAACAGATCGCTTGTATACCAGAAACAGCATCAGCGTCCCAGAACTCCCGCCCATATTCGCAAGAGTTATGCATGACGCACAGTACTCAGTGCACTGGCGAATTATCCTCTTCGAATCTTCGTTCGATGTGGTTGACAGCTCGCTCAAAACTGTATATAGGAAGATAACGCCTACAGTCTCCCAACGAAGATTCTCTCCCGAGAAGCTTTGAATCCATGTAGTCGGGTCATCCTGATCCTCTCTGAGCGCTTTTCGTGTGTTGATACATATTCTACTGCCTATCTCGCGCAACTTTGCTGTGTTTGCTCTGTCACCAAGGTGAGATCCGAATGTCTCCCAGGTACTACTGAGGAGTCTATCACCAATACCAGCCAACCAGTCCTCATCAAGGCTAGCTTTAGGCATTGGTCTCTGCACGGATAGTTTCTCGGATAAGGCTTGGAGTACTCTGACAGCAAGTTGACTTGCTCCTTGATCCATATCCACAATACTCTGTATCTCGGCCACCGATGGTGGAGCTGGAATAGTTGGTGAAGAAGGCGTATCAACATCTGCCACTGAGGGTCCCTGTGCAGCCAAACTAGCCTCAGTCTCTTGGTACGCCGCCGGAAAGCTCGTGGGTCCGAAGCCCTGTGGTGGTCTCGCAGCAGGAGAGCTCCACAATCCATCTTCAGGTCCAAAGTTCCTGTGTCGGACTGCAGGTGCTGCGACCTCGGAGTTCAAGGCTGATGCTTCGGACACTCGTCGCTGAGAAGGTCGTGATCGAGAGACGGTCGCTGCTTGTTCAGGGGATACGTAGTAGCACGCAGACGTGCCGTTGCCGTTTTCTGCACCGACGACACACGGGATAGCCGTGGTCGCACGCGACTTTTCTGCGCCGACAAGGCTCGCATGCTTGCTTCTTGCCGTTACTCCGAGTAACGAGTGGACTAGACATGGCAGTCAGTATTGCGCTGATTATCAGATGTCGAGCACCGAGTCCGAGGTGCTTTGAGTGCGGTTTGGAGGCGGAGGTGAAGCTGTCAGCAGCAGACGTTGCTGACAGCCAAGACCGAGCTCCGAGGGCCGACGCATTGGGAACAATCAGCCTGGAAATTTTACTTAGTGCTTATTTGACTACAGGCTAGAAGCTTGGGTATCGAAATAGACCATAGAGAAGCAAACTGTCGTGCCGCATAATTACATGCTTCTGCAGTTCAAGGTCCGCGCGAAAATTGTGGCTGAAGTTTGGGCCGGCGATTTCTCACAGAATTTGGGGCATACAGATATACAGCGTATGGACCAAGGCACGATTACACCAGACAAACACCGATTCATTGAAAGTCAAATAATACATTAGCTATCCATCAAGCCTCATAAGGGTATCCCGTTCAATCTCTTTCCCATCTTACGATGTAGCCATTCCTGATGTGTTCTATCCCCAACCGCCCCAAGTCCGTCCGAACCTGCGTTCAGCAGTCCTTTACATCTAGCTTTCCAGTAAACCAGTGTATAACTTGCACATTATGCCCAAACCCAGATGTTCCATCTCTAAGCCTCGAAGCTTTGATGCTGCATTTCCAGAATGCAGTCAAATGTAGTAGCGGTAGGGTATTCTTTGATGATAACGCGATCGGTGTCCAGATCTTATAGTTCGTAAGAGCGAGATTTACATGTATCCGCCCGTGATGTGCGTCAACCAGCCTTTGACGCGTTTTGACACTGGTGACGCGTCGTCTTCTCCGTCATCCTCAGCAGGTCGCTTTCTGGACTCATGCGTCGGCATTTCTTGAGTCAGCGCCTCCTCCTCGGCTGGTGTCTCTTCTACTGGTAATTCTCGACTTGGCTTCTGGTGTTCTTTTGCCAAGGTGCTCATGTCGCTGGCCGATGCGCTCTCGCCTTGGTCGGGCGCATTGTCGAAATCGTAAATGGGCTCGTCTGACAGTTCCGAGGATACGTCAGAGCTAAGTTCGATTATCGGCACGTGATCCTGCCTATCGCGCAGCTGATATCTGCTGCCCTCATTCGTGAGGACTTTTTGCGGTTCACGAGCTGGCGATTGCTGCCGCGGTGCAATAAGCCGAGGTAATTCTGGTTCCTCTGGTTCGTCTTGTTTTGAATAAGGTAATGATTTCTGCTGTGGTTTTGGTTTTGGTTTTGGGAGTAAGCCCGCTAGGGTATGTCGCCTGATTTCTTTGGTGGTCTCTCGCAGATGAGCGGCCAATTCACTGTGCGGATCAAGATGCCAGAGAGTGCGCTCGATGGTAGCGCGCAGCATGTGAAGGTTCCCCTCCTCGTGAGCGGCGCGCTCGGCGGCGGTGAGCTTGGCCATGGCAGCTTGGGCTTCTCTTCTGGTGGAGGGTCGGTAGAGTGAGCTCATGAAGTGAGTGAGGGGACGGCGGGTGGGGACACGTGTTTAGAGCGATTTAGGCAATGCCATCCATTGATTTAGGTATCTCATGCAATCTCGATTTCTGTCCCGAGTGTAGATATGAGGTATTGTCTTCTTGTCATGTCTATCGAGGTTGAGGCTGGCGTGAATAGGGTTGGACACGATCGGTCGGGTAATATCAAGAGGTTGGTTTTATTTTTCAAGCGTCTCCACTTCGCTTGGGGTCGGGGTCTTTTATTTATCATGCGTGATGAGCTGTCAATGCTACTGGAGCCTGAAAACCCGCGTGGTAGCATCCGGTGGACCTTGCTGATAGCGATAAGCCAATCATAGCCACGATGACGACAACAGATGACTCATCCCTGATTTGCGCTATGACGTCTACAGTCTAGACTGTCCACTCAAAGCACGATTTCTCAGTGTTTCAGGTCCCCACTAAACTGTTTTTAGATTACCCAGGTCAGCCTCAGGGTAGCTTCGTCTTTTGCCCAGCATGTACAAGCTTTTAATAGACCTGAACAAATATTAGATATTTATAACTAGCAGTATTAAATATCTCTAGAGTATTTAAACTATACTCAAGCCAACCTTGTGCTCAATCCTGCGCGATGGGAATACAGTGAATCGGAAGTCCGACTTGAGCTTATCAGCAAGTCGAGAATGTTTACACAACAATTTATTGATGAGCATGTCGCCACTCACATTTTCGTGTTGGGAGTTTTCCAAATGCATATGGTAAAGGATCACAAGGCTTAGTTACAGCGTAAAAATGCATCAGTTTATATATGCCTTTATCTATCCAGAACTGTCGCTAATCCAAGGTTATCACTCCGACATCAGTCCCTGTTGCTTGCGTTATCGCATAAGACACTAAATCCAACGTATCCTTCGGAACAAACAGCTCATCCTTGGTACCGATAACCTTACCAAAATGCGCCAAATAATCCTCCGGGCCCGTCGCGCGAGAATGCCCAGGCACCGTAGCCAGCGTCGTTCTCGCAGCTCTTCCACCACCAACACTGAACAGCTCTCCAGAAATCGGACACTCCGCGCTACACAACGCTACCACGAAATCTGCCACAAGATGCGTATGGAAATATTCTCTCGTAATCCTCTTGATGACAGGCGACAAGTCCGACATGCGGGATGCCGCCGAGGGAAGAACGCCGTTGATCTTGATACCGTGCTTGGGACTCATGCGCCCGAGATCGCGGGTCAGACCAAAGGTGGCGCCTTTGCTTGATACATAACCACCATCACCACCTGCTCCCATACCAATAAGGCTGTCTGAAGAAGTATTGACTATTCTCCCGTACCCTTGCTTCTCCATGGTAGGATACACTGCGCCGATGAGCATAACAGTACCCAGTGCCGCAATCTCCCACGTCCGGCGGAATGATTGAACGTTCACGTTGTCGTGCGAGCTAGCTTCACCAGCAGTGCCTGCATTGTTGACAAGAATGTGGATAGTTCCATACGCCGCTAGCGTATCTTGCACATGCTCTTGAACCTCGCTCTGGACAGAGATATCATGGCCATCTGCGATAGCCTCTCCACCCTTGGCTTTTATCTCGTCAACAACGGTTTGCGCACGAGATAAGGTGCCGCAATCGCCACTTAGAGAGCCGCCGTAGTCGTTGACGACTACCTTTGCGCCGTATGATGCGAGCAGAAGAGCATATTCTCTACCGAGGCCGCCTCCTGCGCCCTGTAAAGAGCACTGTCAGCGCTATCGTAGGTATCATCATACGTGAGAAACCTACAGTCACGATGGCAACGCGGCCTTGAAGAGATGTTAATTTCGTTTGGGACATGGTCAAGTGTAAGTTCTTGTTGGTAGAGGTCGGAAATTAGTTGAATGGTGGGCGACAACCATGCTCACCAGACTCGTTCTATAATCAAGATTTCCCCGCACTCTGGGGCCGATCATTTAGTACCCGATAGCGCGCTGTTGAGTCAATATGCCGCTAAATCTCGGGTTTAGGGGACCTCGGTGGGCCTGAGTCAGTAAGCGAGTCAGTGGACTGAATCGCCTAGACTGATGGACCCATTTGGCCAAGGATGGGTTGAGAGGCCTTGATGGTTACGCCACTTATTGATGCACGGGAATCCGGGGAACAGACAAACTAACGATAATCACTTCTTGGTGTGCGAAGACTGTTGCGAGTAAAGCATTTGTGACAACATGCCGGACTTCAACACGATGTTCGAAGATACGAGATTGACAGCGAATTTGATCCTGTTAAAATGTAAGCCAAAATGGAGCATATCAGACGAAAGGAAAAGGCTACTGACGGGTCTTTTCAGATTATGTGATTCCTAGGACAAGACTACGAGCCCTTATATCACGGATTCTTGGGAAGCAGGAACCGACACTTCGGCATATGCTCGCCAATGCTACGATCCGATGGTGAGAATCGGTAACCTTGTGTACTTTCCGGGGCTGAGATTATGTCTAGGCTGTCATCTACCCTCTCGATACACCAATTCAGAGCTATAAGCTCTGGCCAATGCGATGCGAATGCTCTACTGCAGAAATGTCCGACTCTCCTCGAGGAGAAAGCCACGACCGAAACGGTAACCATTTCTGTAACGATTTGATCGCCTTCATAGTCTGACGAGAATAGATCGCGGAAGACGACTATAGGGGGCATTACCTGGTCAAATATCCCAACCCGACACACATCATCTTCTATGTGTACGGCGGCGGCTTCGTCAGCGGCTCGCCAGGATCTGCGATGCCGTATCTGCTGCAGTTCAGCGTTGAACTCCAAGCCAGGGGCTTCAAAGCCGACATGTTCGTCGCTGAGTACGACCTTGCCCCAGAGTATCCCTACCCAGGCGCTCTAAGGCAAGTCGTCTCAGCATATCGACACATCGCCAGTCGGAATATCCCCATCATCCTGGCTGGTGACTCGGCTGGGGGTAATCTCTGTCTTGGACTTCTTCGACACTTGGTCAAGCCCCATCCAAGCATTCCACCAATTATACAGACCCAAGGAGAAACTGGACGTGTCGTGGCAACTTGCCTCAACAGCCGTGGGTCAATCTACAAAACAATGGGGAATCATATCGGCAGAATGCGAACCAGGATTGCCTCGACAAAGGCGCTCTCGATCGGTGGCGGAAGGCATACCTCGATGGGAAGCCCCTGGATGACTATGTAAATCCCATCGATTGTTTCGATGGCTGGAAGGAGATACTCCCCAGACATACGCTCTTGGTAGCCGGCGATCTGGAGCTCTTTGTCGCTGACATACAAAAGCTGGCTCAGAACATCCGCGAATTAGGTTGGCTAGCTTAGTCTGGGGAATGAAGTCAACATTGGCGGTTGTCAACGCGGGGTCAGTAGCCGAAGATCTGGATTTGTCAAGGCCAGGAGCTTTGCTTGTCAAGACCTTGTGCTTTATTTCTTAACTGTTTCTTCGCAGTCTGAGGGTATTCGTCTCTTCATACTCATCCTTGTCGACTCACTCAACCATCAAGATGGCAGTCTCAAACGGAAACAGCTACGCTACAACCTTCGACAATCAGGTCGGTGGTACGCCTATTACTCGCGACAATGACGCTCCTTATCAAGTATCTGAGCATATCCTATGCGCGCCAAGGAAGCTCCGAGTTGGACGTATAGGAGCTGGAGCCTCCGGGATCATGATGTGTTATAAGAAGGAGAAGGAATTTGGAGATGACATTGATCTGATAGTGTATGAGAGTGAGTAAATCCTGGACCCGGGTGATGGGCCAATTGAGCGTCATCTAATCCCCAATCTTTCCAGGGTACCCCAAGCCCGGTGGTGTCTGGTACGCCAACAAATACCCCGGATGCCGCTGCGACGTTCCTTCACCCGCGTATCAATACCCATTCCACCCTAAAGCAGACTGGTCCAAGTACTACTCTCCCGCGGCTGAGATCCAATCGTATTACGAGTCATTTGCCAGAGAGAAGGGCTATGTGGATAACAACATCAAGCTATCTCATCGTGTCGACAAAGGGACTTGGGATGAGCCCAACGGGCAATGGATCCTGACTGTGACAGAGACTGCTGATGGCCACGAGCGAACCTTCGAGGATCGCGTTGACTTCTTGATCGCCAACATTGGCATCTTGAATACCTGGAAGTGGCCCGACATCCCCAACCGCGAAGCCTTCCGTGGACACATCACCCATTCAGCGGACTACGATACAAATCTTGATCTACAGGGCAAGACTGTGATCGTCATTGGATCTGGCGCCTCTGCGATCCAAATTGTGCCAGCCATTAAATCGACAGCAAAGAAGGTAATCTCATTCTATCGCACGCCGCAGTGGATTGGACCTGGGTTACCCATGGAAGGCTACACGGACTCGGAGGGACGAAACTTTGTCTGTGAGTTGAGTAATCCTCGTTTGCAAGCTGGTCTAATATGGCTTTAGATACCGATGAGCAAAAGAAGCTATTCGCAGAAGACCCAAAGGCGTACTTGGAGCATCGAAAGGCAATGGAGACAAAGATCAACACGAGTTTCCGAAATAACATCGCCGAGCACCCGAACCAGAAGATGGCTCGCGAGGTAAGTACACCTACAGCACTCCCCCAAAAGGCTGCCCGGTTCTGACGTGTATCTGCAGTTTGTGGCTAAAAGAATGGCCAAGATTCTCAAGAACGACGAGAGATTGACCCAGCGCCTGATCCCAACCTTTCCCATGGGATGTCGTCGCCTCGGTCCAGCCGAAGGATTCCTTGAGTCTTTCCACGAAGACAACGTTGAACTAGCCGAAGGCGAAATCGCATCCTTCACCGAAAACGGTCTCCGTGTTGCCGATGGAACAGAGTATCAAGCAGATGTCATCATCTGCGCGACTGGCTTCAACGTTAGCTTCAAGCCGCATTTTCCTGTCATCGGCCGCGATGATGTGTCGCTTGCTGATGCCTGGAAGGATGATCCAGCTGCGTACCTTGCGCTTGCTGCGAGCGGCTTTCCCAACTTCATGTGTAAGTTGACTCAGTGCTGGATGATTCTAGATGCTAATTGGTATGTAGTGGGTTCGTTGGGACCGAACTGTCCTGCGGGTCATGGATCGTTCATCACGGTGCTGGAAGCGGCGCAGAACTACATCTGTAAGGTCATCAGAAAGATCCAAACGGAGAACATCCTCACCTTGGATGTCAAGCCTGAGGTTGTGGAAGAGTACAACGAGCATGTGCACGAGTGGTTGAAACGAACGTAAGTATCCCTTCAAAAGTGCCAAATCACTTTGGTCCGCTGACACAAGTTGCAGAGTCTGGGCTGCTGGCTGCCGTTCGTGGTACAACCAAGGTCGACCGAATGGCAAAATCACAGCGCAGTATCCAGGATCACTTGTCCACTGGCGGTTGATGCTTGAGAATCCTCGGTACGAGCACTACAACATTCAGTACAGAAGCCGGAATAGGTTCGAGTTTATGGGTAATGGCTTCACGTTGCCCGAGGTAAACGGTGGAGATTTGGCATGGTACTTGGATCCAGAGCATATAGCAAAGCCTCTCTTCTCAGAATAGTTATAGATATTTGCATAATTCAAAGTTAGACTACTGGCATCAGGTCGTGTTACCCTTCCATTGCGGATAGCGATTGAAGAATTCCTTATCCAGCTTCCAATTGTTCAGATCCAAAATCTTGGAGACGAGTTGCTGCGGGTCATGTACTAAATCAGACTCAGACGTTGAGATCTCAACGGTGAGATATTTCCCAATGTCGGTAGAAACATCATATACACGATCGGGATCTGACATGGACATTTGAACGAGACCTTCTCTTATGGCTGGCCTGTTAACTGTCAGTGGAGTCCAGTGCGGGCGGAGAGGACCAGGCTTACCATGCTATGAGATCAGCTGCCATTGGGTGATGCACGACGAGCTGCAAGGGTGTAGGTCGAAGCCAAGGAGGCAAGCTATGGTAGGCATCTTCGCTACGAACAATTTGCCACTGTGACTCGTCAACGACAGTTAGGCAAAAGCGTGTGGGATGCATACCCTCAATAATAGATACAAAACCCAGTATGTCGCAAGATACTCTGACGTCCGCCGTGTTTTCCGCACGGGCTCCAGATACACTTTCAGATCAGTCGACAGCGAATTATGCTTATTATCAACGAGAAAGTCAATCAGGACTGGTGGACCGATGGACTCTGGGTTCTGGCTAGCGCGCTGGATCATCTCATGCAATAACGGGTCTTTCGCAGCCGATGATAACATCAGCATGGGCCTGTTTGAGCGGAAGGCGGGGAGGTTATGCTTCATGCATGCATCGAATAACTCTGTGAAGCCGTCGAGAGGATCTGGAGTACGCTGGTTTTCGTGCTGATGCGATGAGCTGTCCTCGACTTCTGGGAAGTGATCGATGTCGTCATCGTCCCGGAGAAGATGACTTGGGCTGGTTATCCATCTCATGGTCATGGCAGTTTCGGACTCATGCGCTCGAGGTGTCTGCAACTGCGATGAGTCCATTGTAGAGAAGTGGTCTGTGTCTTTAATCCTGACAGTGAGGGATTGCGAGTGAGTGAGCTCGGTCGTGGCCCTGTCGCTTTCATCTGAATGATCCATACTGGCTAGCTGAAGGTCGTCTCCCAGAATCGCATCCATCTCATTACCGTCTGTGTTTAGTAGGTGGGAGCCATCATGAAGATCCAATGTGTCGCAATGGATCAGATTGTCTGTTAGATCGTGGCTCGACGATGTGTTGTGAAGCACAAGTGCATCTAGGTCCGAGAGTCCAGTGGCTTGCAAGTGATCACCAACGACTGCAGGTGTTGGTTGCACTGTAGGGCGTACGCGGGTGGTGTCATTGAAGCTCGAAGACCTCACAGCAAATGCCTGTGCCGAAGCGTCCCTTTCATTATTGCTATCGTAGCTATGCGTTGGACTACCATCAGAACAGACCAATGGCGCATTGAGTATCGAGTTTGATCTGAGGTCGCGTTGGCGTTGCAGTATGTTTTCCATCTCGTCCCAGAGACCACGCATTTGTTGGAGCTGCCGACTCAATTAGCTACTTCACTTCAATTGAGGCGAGTATGGTGATGAACCTCATCTTGTAATTGCAGGTTCTGGGCTGCAAGCTGCGAGGCTTCACTCTTGCCGGCTGATTTAAGAAGAGATATCTGAGCCTCAAGTCCTTCGATGTACTGCTTCTGCCGCTTCCGATGCTGTCGTTGGGCATTCCTGTCTGTTTGGCGCTTCTTTGCGCGTCGCGATTCAGCGTCGGCGGTCATATTGAGGGCCTCGTTTGCGCTGAGCGACGGCATCGATTGTGGTAGCTAAGTAGTAGAATAAAGAGTTCAAGTCTTTTATTTGCGTTCTCAATAGTAGTTACTGTGTCAAAGTGTCAATTGAAGGCAACGGAGGTGATGAAAACGAGAGAAAGATTATTTGCCATCAGTCCCCTCTCCCCTCTTTGCGCTTCAGAGCATGTTCCCTGAATTAGTTAGACTAACGGGGTCCTTGTAAGCCCCGGAATCGATCTGGACCCCGCAGATTCCCCAGCTTTCAGGCGAGCTAGCCCTGTAGTCTACAGCCTAGACTACTGCCTACAGCGCAACTTGGGGAATCTCAACAGCAACCAGCACTTATCATAATCATGCCTGGAACGTTGTGGTTTGAGGTGTACAAGTAATACAGAATGAGAGTTGACAAGAATTTCTAGTGGGAGATGTTTCCGTATTGGTTGTGTTTGTGATCTTGAATACATCCATAATTCTATGTAGACTAATCTCTACCTAAGCTGCTGATCTAGGTTCTGTCTCGCTGGATCGTGTATAATGCCGCTTCGTGGCAAAAATAACAGTCGAAGGAGAAGAAAACTTCAGTGTCAAGTTCGATGTCCATAACGATCTCGTTTTGCTACCGTGAAGCTTTATTAGTATCACAGATCTCGACTTCCCTCACCAGGCCCATGACTTTTACACCCTTCCTTCCAGACCCCGACTCGCCTTAGAATGAGCTGTGAATATCTAATGAGAATGAGCTGCGAATGTTCAATAAGAATGAGTATCAGATCGAATTATACCACGGAATGGGAGTCATTTGACCATGTCTCATCCTAATCAATTGGCGGTACCCCACGCTGTTCTCCCATCTTCTCCAGCCTAACCTCAAATGGTTTTAGTGGTGTGTTATAACCGAGGATTCAAGCTGACTCGACTCAATGACTCGACAGATTTCCCCACATCCAGATGTCATTATTCCCTGCATGGCTTCCCCTCAGCAGCCCTACCGTCGGCTATGTACCGTCAGTCCGGGTCAGATGACGCCGAGTACGCTCTGGGTCATGATATGAAGATAATGAAAAAGGGCTTGTTCTGGCTGAGAAAGCTGTAATTTGTCTTAACGCACGTCCATTGAACTAGCTCGTCTCCGATCCTGAACTGCCCCATTCATCATGACCATCTCGCAAAGCAACAATGAGAGCAATGGCACTCAACCACCAAGAGTTCCAAGCACACAAGGATATGGTCAACATCCACTTCACGACAGATCACAGAGGCCATTGAAGGTCATCGTCGTGGGTGCAGGCCCTTCAGGAATCGCAGCGTTGATTGAGCTAAAGAAACTCTCGCACATTGAGATTCTATGCTTCGAGAAGAATGCGGATGTTGGGGGAACATGGCTCGAGACAAGGTACCCTGGCGCAGCGTGCGACGTTGCAAGCCACGCCTATCAGTATTCTTTTGACTACAAGACGGATTGGTCTCGACAGTGAGAAACCACGAATTGAACATGAATTGATCTTTTCTCTAACGATGATAGCTTTTCACCGGCCGAGGAAATCGGCGAGTACTTCATCTCAGTGGCCAAGAAACACGATCTCTACAACAAAATCACCTTCAACTCCCGCGTAATCGGCGCCGAGTGGGACGACAATACAGGACTTTGGCGGGTTCAAGTTGCACGCGACATTTCGCCTGAGAGTGATGCTCTCGTTGAAGACCATCATGCTCACGTGTTCATCAACGCAGGCGGCATCTTGAATGACTGGAAGTGGCCTGATATTGAAGGCTTGCACAGTTTCAAAGGAAAACTGATACACACAGCAGCCTGGGTAAGATGGGGATGTTCCTTGGTCCAAAGGCTCTGACTAACAGCGATCAGGACCCCGAAGTTGACCTCAAAGGCGCATCTGTCGGCATCATCGGTTCTGGCGCGAGCAGCATACAGGTAGTCCCAAGCATACAGCCATTATGCGGCAAAATCGACGTTTATGTGCGATCACCTACATACATTCTGCCGACGGTTGGGTTCGGAATAGAGTCCTCCAACTTTAACGCGCCATGTAGGTAGCCACCATGCCATCAATCCTTTGATACTTACTCTTGCTAGATACTGAAGCGGATATCGAGCGGTTTAACAACGACCCGGAGTATTACAAGGCCTTCCGAAAGCAGATTGAACAACAGGTGAATGAGAACTTTGCTGCTAGCATCAAGAATTCGGAAGCGCAGGAGAAGGGCAGACAGGTACGCAGAGCTGAAAGTGGCAGGACTAAGAACTTTACATTGACCACGAACTAGTGGGCAGAGAAGATGATGAGTTCGGCTATTGCATCCCCAGAGCTGAGAGAGAAGCTCATCCCAAGGTACTACGTTCTCTTATTCCCGAACCAATCATTGCTAAGAGCTGTGCAATAGCTGGGAACTCGGATGTCGACGCCTGACTCCAAGTCTGCCCTATCTCAAAGCCATTCAGGAGCCCAACGTCAATGTCATCAGAACAGGCATTCGTAGGATCACAGAGAAGGGCATTGAGACAGATGATGGTCAGGTTCATGAAGTTGATACTCTTATCTGCGCAACTGGGTTCAACACTTCTTTCTCTTCAAGATTCAACATCGTGGGCCGAAATGGCGTGAGTCTACGTACTATGTGGAAGGCTAGAGGTCCAGAGGCCTACCTTGGAATGGCTATTGCGGGATTGCTCAATTACTTCAGTAAGTTGCCACGGATCACACATAGTGTGAGGTCTACTGACGGTTTATAGCTTTGCTAGGACCTAATTGCCCCATAGCCAACGGCTCTCTCATTCCCTGTATCGAGTCGAGGTACGTCTGCTCTCTTCTAACCATAAGAGCTTCATGGCTGACGGCAGATTCAACAGCGCCAAGTATATCGTCCAGGCGATCACAAAGATCCAAACAGACCAGATCCGATCACTTGACGTGAAGCAACCAATCCAAGATGCGTTCAATGACTACGTCCAAGAAGTTCACAAAGACCTTGTTTGGACAGGCTCTTGCCAGAGCTGGTGTATGTACTTTTGATCTCGCTTACCCAGAAAGCTCAACTGACTTGAGATTTCTGTAGACAAAGACCGAAAGTCAGGCCGAGTCGTTGCAGTGTGGCCGGGATCAAGTATTCATTTCATGGAAATGATTGCTAACCCACGATGGGAAGACTTTGACATCAAGTACATTCACGTGAGTAAGATGATGAATTAGGTGACTATGACTGATTAAAGAACTAGTCAAATCCGTTTTCGTTCATGGGCAATGGAATTTCTCAGCGGGAAGCGAAGGGTGAAGACCTGACATACTGTAAGTACCAAGTCAAAATGTATTCTTATAGTACTCAGCTAACTTTTCCAGATCTTGACGATATGTTGCCGGGAGTGAAGGTATGATTTAGATCGAGTCTAGTAGAGCTTTCTGTCGAGTTGGAGAGGTATGCGTTGATGGCATCAACGCTGGATAAGGTCGATCTTCTTCAGTAATCCTCGGCTCGTAAATTAAGTTGAACTAGAATGGAACTTGTGCCAGCGAATAGACCTAACAGGTGGTTGCCTTGTGCGTGACTACTCCATCTTGCTGCCATTGAACGTATGGTTATGTTGTCTAATCCGGTATGCTCTGTGCTAATGAACTTCTGGCCCTTCCATCATGGCAACTTACATCGTTGGTGGCTCGCTGCAGGCTTGGATCGCTCGAGTCAGCCTGCTATGTCATAACTACCAGATTCTCAAGTATAACTGTCCGAGGTCTCCCCGCCTCCAATCCTCCCATTGACATTTCTTTCCAACATTAATCCATCACCATGGCATGTCAACTCCCTGGGAATGCATTCAGCAGTGGCGTTGCCGTGATAACAGGTGCTGGAGGAGGTTTAGGTTCCGGTCTCGCACGACACATCGCCTCATTCGGAATGGCCGTCATCGTCGCTGATATTGATTTCATACGCGCAGAGGAAGTTGCCTCAGATATCAAAACCTCTGGTGGAAGAGCCGAGGCGAGGGCTGTCGACGTTTCTCGACCAGGGGAGCTGGATGCACTGGCCGAATACGTTCACGATCACTACGGAGATGTTCAACTGCTCATCAACAACGCGGCAATCGAGACACTTGGCCCGTTATGGGAATTGTCTTCCTCCCTTTGGGAGACGACTCTGAATGTTAACATCCATGGCCCTATCCACGGTGTACGCGCCTTTCTGCCCCGCATGATGGCCTCCGGAAAGGAATGCTGGATCGCCAACGTTTCGAGTGTCGGGGCCTTCACTACCATCCCAGGCCAATCAGCGTATGCCGTCACGAAGCACGCTGTGCAAGCCTTTACAGAGTCCCTGTATGTGGAGCTGAGATCTGAAGAGGCGCCCATACACGTTAGCGCTGTGATTCCGGGACTGCTCAATACTGGTATCTTTGACTGGGCTCCCCGCGAGGACTCTACAGTTGATCCAGCCCAGGAGAAGCATAGAAGGGCAATGGCGGAACTAGCAAGAGAGAAGGGAATGGGTGTTGATGAAGCGAGCCGTTTGATCGTGCAACAGATTGCAGCTGGGAAGCTCTGGGTTTTTACTCACCCAGCTATCTTGACCGAGATTTTGCAACAGAGGATACAGTTCTACGAGGACCAGGGTGAGCCTAATGTTCCCCCAGCATAAGAGCCGTAGTAGCTATCGAATGTATTCTTTTATAAAATTAAAACACCGTGCACAGAGCCCGCTCCCGATGGGTTATGTTGACCCTTACCATCACGCAATGCAAGTCATCCTTCATATATCGACCTCGGTAACCAAGGTACACGGGTGAGAGAAATAATATTAAAATTCCTGTTGTACTATAATTCAAAGCTTCGCCCTTTGTGACTCCATCCTCTCTTTCCATCCCGCCTTCAACACGCGGCGGAGAATCTTGCCAGAAGCACTCTTTGGAATCTGATCCATGAACTCAACGCCACCACTCAAGCGTTTATGCTTCGCCTTTCTCGCCGCAACAAACTCCTGTAACTCTTTCACAACCTCTGGCCCCGCAAGGACCCCTCCTGCAAGTACTACGAAGGCTCTGGGTATCTCCCCAGAATAGTCATCGGGGATGCCAATTATGGCAGCATCTTTGACTTTGGGATGGCCGTGAAGGAGGTCTTCAAGTTCAGCTGGAGCTACTGCATTACCTCGTACCTAAACCATCGGGGTCAGTCCACGAAACTTTGTAGATCACAATGTTAAACTGACCCTTATCATCTCCTTGATCCGATCGTGAATTGTGATGAATCCGTCGTTGTCGATGGAACCGAGGTCACCGGTCTTGAAGAAGCCGTCATCCAGATATGATGCTGCGGTTTCTTCAGGACGGCCCAGGTAACCCATAGTAACTTGAGGACCTTTCGCCCAAATCTACCAGAAGAACTGTCAGCATTAACACTTGTCGTAACGGTAGGTCTCTCACCTCGCCAACACTTCCAGATGGCACATCCTCTCCTGTGTCAGGGTCCACAACACGTATCTCGGTACCTGGAACCAACTTGCCAACCTTTGAGGCGTTGCTCCAGGTGCTCAAATCCGGCGGAGTCACAGTCAAGCACGACGTCGTCTCTGTCATGCCCCAGGCCTGTCGGACAGCAACAGTCGGGAACCTCTTCGCGAGCTGAGCGATGACTTGATCGGCTAAGGGAGCTGCGCCCGTGTTGAATTGTTTAACAAATGACAGGTCGTATCCTTGGGCCGACTTGTCGTTGAGTAATCGGATCAGCAGAGCTAGGTACGTCAGTCCAGGTTTCCACTGAAAGATAACAATGTTGACTTACGAGGCACAAGCCATAGTTCGTCGCATCTGAATCTCACAATGGTCTCCATCATCTGTCTCATGTCGAACTTGGCCATGATAACCATTTGCTGCTCGAGGACAAAGGGCAGATGAAGCAGATGGACCAGACCGGTGACTAGACTTATCAGTCAAGGACTTCGAGAAAGAACGGTAAACTTACTATGATAGAAGGGAAGGACACCCAGTACTGTCCGCCGTCGGTTGGATGGAGTGAGGGCGCTGATCTGACGGAGCTGGCTGATGATGTTGGCGTGAGATATTTGAACCTGATGACCGTCGAGATTAGCTTTGCCTCGTCTGGGGCAGCCATTGGCTATAGCCGAAGCGCTCGACTTACAGCTTTGGGCTTCCCAGTAGTACCAGAGCTCCAAGAAAGAAATGCGCATGGCGAGGCCTCGTTATATCTAGGCTCCCAGGATGTCGCGTAGGATGCAGGGTAGAGTAATTCTCCTCGTTGCCGTAGGCTCTGGAGGCTGTTTGTCTCATCCTTGGACCCATCGAGGCTAAGAATATTCTTTGCTGACAATCCGATTGCTTTGCACGCGGCAGTGACCTCATTGATAGAGCCCTCGTCAGTAAACACAAGCGCCGTCTTTGACGTCCCAAGGAAATAGACCAGATCATCCCTCATTGATCCAGGTGGTAATAGTGTAACTACAGCACCTAGTCGACTCGCAGCCAGCATTGCAACAGGATACCAGATGGAATTCTGCCCAATGATGGCAATCTTTTGCCCAGGTCTGACATCGTATTCTTGATACAGAATTGACGAGACGATGATAGCGATGTCCTTCAGGTCATGAAACGAGAGGAAATCGCCTGTGCTGCTGTCATGAAATCCACGTGTCCGTGATAGCGCAGGATCCGCTGAAGTAGATTGGCCCAACAGGAGCTCATCACCCTCGAAGATCCATTGCCATATGGAGGGGTTCCCAGATACTGGGCACCATAAGTTAGCGTCGCTGTTAGTGGCTTCTGAAGGGTGACCTACGGGGCTCTAATTGCGGTCCAGAAAACGACATTATCAGCGGATAGGAATCGAATCACTACAGCCACTGTTTTCTAATACCTCCTATAAGCATCAAGTTTTATTGCATCTCCTGTAGGTAGTATGTTGTGGATACTCAGTTTATGACACGGCGTGGCATGGCCGTCTGACTCGAGTGGAGAGCACTGACTAGCCAGGTTGACTCAACGCATGACGACGTGGATCGGTAAATGCTAGCTCGGACCGAGACTGGCAAACGGCATCAAACATATAGATTATTCCTCGAGCCACCCATGGAAAACAACCAAAAGCATACCCGGCCTTATAACTCGGTTGAATCATCGGTCTTCGGGTACCCAGCCCCCCACATCGTATCTCCAAAATGGCAGCTTCACCAATAACTGTGGCTGTTGTTCATACTCCATATTGGAATCTATCAGACGTCGCATTCCTCAGAGAAGGACCGCACAACGTCTTGGTACCTGCACTCCTCTACCTCCGAGCCACAGACAATGAGACGACATATTCAACACCTCGTCCACTGCAAAACTCCAACGAACGAAAGAGAAAACGACCTCACAGAAGTCATCGCGACTCATCTGTTCATTTTATTCATCAGTCTTTCACGAACTCAGAAGAAGAGCATTCCAAATCATCTCCTTGCTCAGTCGACTCGAGCGATTCGACCAGCGACCATGATGGAGATCCTGCAAACATCCTTCATAAATTGAATGTGACAGAGCATGAACGCCTACTGCTCCATAATCTCGAAAATGAGTTACGGCAAGACGGGTATTACGATTCGGCTCAGTCAACACCAAACTTTGCACCCGCACCCAAGAGAATGAGACATGATATCGATTCTCTGAGAGTGAGGGAAAGATAGTCGCCAGAAGAGGAAAAGGATGAATATGAGCGGTGGGTAATGGGTTCATGGGATAATCTATTCTCAAGGGCATCTGTCTATCCCGAGTAAAAAGAGGAAACATGCACAGGTTCTGGATTTTGCAATTAAATTCAAGTTCCATAGTAAGTCGCTCTCTTCTTTCGCCTGTAGCATAGCTGACGCGACAGATAGCGGTCCACAACGGCCCTAAGACCCGCGCGGTTGCCATCGCAGTCAGGGAACCTCATCCAGAGTCGATTAACCTGATGATTGACAATGTGGAGGGAGAGCATTAAACCTGAGTGTAACCCAAGCCAAGATTATAAGAAGGTATGGGTCAAGTTTGCCGGACTCGAAAGTATCCTTGATGAGGAGGAGACAATGCCAGTCGCTTGGAGCAGAGGAAGGAAAGTGTGAAGAGCAGCGATCCTGAAGCTTGTCAGAGTGGAAAACAGCCCAAGACTCAAGAGAGGGATATGTTGTGCAACCAAGGCAGTTTTGGCTTCGGGAAATGACGAAGCATCTTATGGGCAGATGAGGAACTTGAGGAGAGCTCAGCATTAGACAGTTGTCAAGCTGTCATTTTGGATGTTATGATACTGGAAGACTGGTAGTTTACGAGAGCAACCACTGGGCTTTCAGTAAGAGATATGGTTGTGAACTGTGACTCCTAGACTCACATCCTGAAATCAAGCGGTGATCTCTGTTGATTGCTATCAGCGCCTTTTTCTTAAACAAGATCAGGTTCTGCCTGCTTGTGATGAGACAATAAACAGGTTCTACCAAGAAGAAGGTAAGTTATCCAGCATGGAAAGGGCTGGTACGCACATCTACTTCCGGACCCTCAAGGCAGAGTGATGGTTTTGTTCCTTTGTGCCCTGAATGACTTTATTAGCTAGAGCAGAGCATCAAACAAGAACATACGGCCATACCTGTCACAGAACTCGGGATCCCGTGTTGGTCTTGTTTTCGGTTCATCCAATGCCATTGTATGAGGTTGATACTGCCAAAAACAGAGGATAATGCTTCCAAGCTCAGAAGTGAATCAACCATGCAGCAAGTGATTATTTTGCGGTCTCCGATTATCTAATCAACGTATGCTTCTGTTTCCTCGCAAGAAGCGGTACAGTCGGTGTTTTTAGCATGTCCTGTACTGCACCCTGCACCCTCGTCCCCCCCTTTTAAGTCACCTGAAAATAATATCTGGCCACTACCGCACTGCGTGTGGGGGCGAGATATTGTGATACAATAGCGGTTTACCACTCAGTTGTCTTTAACACCATTTCAAAGGAAATTAAGTTTCGACTTTGAGTATAGCTAATATCAAGAGCGTCCAGCGTAAACGACCTGAATGATACCCGTAATTGACTGTACGAGCCCGAACAGAATAGCCAAAAATATGGCCGTAATTAAAGTCCACCTAGTCCACCATAAAGCTTCATCGCGATCATCATACCAGCATCTTTTAATATTCCAATTTCCTTGATTGTTTGAAATGTTGAGAAGATATAAGAGCTTGCTATGCCAGATAGGAAAGCCTTCATAGAATCGGCTCGTGGACGAGTTTGGATCGTGTCCTGCAAGTAGTCTTTGCCATTCCTCAATAGGCCCGCGACTTTGAAACCAGTCAAGGTAATCCTGCGTAGTGTACTTGCATTCGCTTAATGGGAAAAATAACGTAAGTGATCGCCGTGTTTCTACTAGAAATTCCAATTTGAAGAAATCACGAGTCCTTTAGAGTCAGCATGTTCGTTTTCTCGCTACACAATATCAAGTGTCAACTTACAGGATTTCTGATCTCTCTATATATTGAAGAACTTTGATGTGCCGAAACAGTATAAGAGTTCCGCTTTGGTATGTCAGATGTTCATTCAAATAGTCAGTCCAACCGATTCTCAGGTTGGCCTTTCTCTCCAGATCAATAACATTAAACCATAATGGCAACTCATTTTGCATACTCCACTCTCTAGATGGCGGTCCAATTTGTAGTTTATTTAGCGTCTCTTGAAAGTTTTGGGTAACTTGCATCTGCAGCTGGAATGGTGAAGGATGCGAGTAGGGGTTTTGGAACTCAACCCTGACCATAAATGTTAATCTGATGATCAGAATGATTAAGTCCTGGAGCACCTCGGTCTCCAAGTTAAATGAGGATAATCTGTTCTGGACCCTGGCTTGTAGGTCTAGCGTGGATTTATCATGATTCTCATAGATAATACGGCGAATATCGAAAATATGTTCAAAGCGAAGCTGAGAGTATACCGGATTGTTGACTCTAGATTCTCTTCTTCGCTCCGTTTCAATAAACTTAAAGTAGCTTGAGAGTTCAAATATATTGAAAGCTTTGGAAGACTGCCATATAGTCGCAATAAATTCTTGACTTTCGCTCTTTGACAGTGAAGCTGAGGCGTGATAGAACGGCAGGTCATTCAGCCCGCTCATAATGATCTTAAAGACGTTCAAGGACGTTTCATCAAAAAGAGGGATGCCAAAGCAAGTCGCTTTACCAACTGTACCTTAAAAGAAAATTCGAATGACGACTGATTGCTGCCTAAAGCATGGCGCAGTCGCTCGCGGCAATACATGAGTTCCTATTCGTCGGAACCCAGTCTACGCATGTGGCGCAGTAAATAGGACTATGGTCATTTTTACAGGGGCCTTGAAACAACAAAACTCGTACCTGATTCAAAAAATTTAATTGCATTATTTCCTTCCTAAACAATCCGATCTCTTCCTGTCCCCAACATCCCGGCTGCCTCTTATCTCTACCAATAACCCTACATCAATTTTGTTACTGTCCAAATGCCGACTTGGAAGCTCAGTCACTTAAAAGCGCCTTTGAAGTTCAAAGAAAGGCCTACACCTGAGGAATCTTACATCGACGTAAATCACGTCGCTTTTTGGATCAGTTACCATGATACGCACATGCTGAAAATAACACCCGAACAAACGATCAAGCGAGAATCAATTTCTGAATACGAAACACTGATCTTTGAAGACAGAATAACCCCAAACATTGGTTTCCATGCTACTCAGAAAAATATCGTTGGATGGTATCAGTGTCATTGTGATAATACCCAAGGCACATGGAATACATTCGTCGGAGGCATGCTGTGTAGGTTGCAGACAAGGCTGAAAAGTAAGAGAGGATATTCGAACCGACCCGGAGCGGACCAAGGTTATACAGGAATCGACCCTTTATGGACTATTCGGGGCTTTTTCATCGGACTCAGTATCGACTATGCTCCACCTTATATTACTGTGTTGTGTTCGGATAGCATCGTGTCAAGATGGCTTGTCAAGCTTGTTAAACAAGAACTAGCCTCGGGGAGATATCCTGGCTGGTGCATGACTCGACTGCCCTATGTCAGTGTTATCGCACAAGGATCTCCTTCTGGAAGCATCCACAACACAGGTGATGAAGGATCAGCCAGCACCGATCAGGAGCTAAAGCGAGAGTCTGAGGCTGGCCCGGAAGAAGAACGCAATGTGGAGAAGATCCAAGTTGAGGTTGACGCAAAATACGCGGTCCCAACCATGATCAATGATAAACTTCCTTCCTGGGAACAGCATCAGCACAGATGCGGCATCAGGCTCCAGGTTACCCGAGGCTCGAATATCATAAGCAAAGGAACAATTGGTGGCCTTATTCGAGTCGGTAATAAGCACTACGGGTTGACTGTTGCCCACTCCTTTCCTCTATCATTCAATGAAGCCCTCCCCCAAGATCCAGGAGATAATCGAATTTCTGATATCATTAACGCGTGGCGACAAAGTACATTCTTCGACATGGAATTTGACTTAGCGTTGATAGAAATGCCAGGACTATGGGACCAAACACCTTCTCCTGAGCTCTGGGAGGATGTAAACCTAGTGCGAACCATCTCCGGCGTCTTTCGACCTGTTTCCATTGCTTGGGACCAGCCTCGGCCACTAGAGCAAGTGGTTTTAGCTACTCCTCGATCTATATTCTGTCTAAGAGGTGTCTTTATTGGAACTCAGGCGCTTATGCCTATGCCCAACTCTACAGCTCTTTGCACTCCTTGGATCCTGCGAATGGAACGGCCTTGGTTGATACAGCCAGGTGACAGTGGTTCCTGGGCATTCAATGCACATACGGGCGAACTTCTTGGAATATTGATTGCGGGGTGCCAAGAGTTGCTAGAAGTATACATCCTTCCAGCCCACCAGGCTTTTGACAACATCCAGAAGCGCCTCGGCGACCGCGTGACCCTCCCGAATTGTCAGCCCTTACAGAAAGATAATTGGAATGACCTAGCTCATATTGCCGATACTTATGAGAATACATGGAGTAAAATGAGGCTAACTTCGACCCCAGAGGCCATCGAAGCCATCGATCATGAGGCTGCAAGATGGACCTCAGAATGTGTCACCGTTTCCGAAGCTGCAGCTTCTTCAGAAACTGTCTCATCGTCATTCCAACTACGTGTTACAAGGCCTCCCTGGCAAAACCCTCTAGTAGCCATACGTTACGGCGATCTATACTACCATTATGCCCAGGACCCCGACCAATTGTTCCTTGATATGAACATGTTATGCGGACGTGTACTTTCAAGAGAATCTCCTCAACAATGTATTGACGTCGTCAATGAGAAAATTGTAGGCGAAAAGGATTCTGTAAATAGCCATATACTCTATGGTTTTTGGAGATACCTGATAGTTGGTCAGGAGGAGTTTTGGGGCAATATCGAGGAGAGCATTGATACTGACGATGTCATTAAAAACGAAGAGCTACTCATGACACAGCAGTACGACTTACCTTACTTAAGATCTAGAATCCCATGGGATAGGCGAACTTTGAAATCCGCTTTGAAAGCCATGGAATCGGACATGGAAGAAAACCTACGTCGCATAAAAGAGAAGTGCGGTTGGTTTAGTCTCCCGGAGACAATGCAAATCGGCAAGTAACCTAGTATCTCAACCTTCCATGTAAATTGTATCTGACCTCTTATAACCTTAGGCTTGGTAAATGGCAACGATGCCATCCTTACCGCTGTTCGTATCTTCAGTCATTCCAAAAATCTAGTCTTGGTCGTTATGCCACCTCCTACAGTCGGCCCAACAACAGACACCTTCCATTCGCATGGCCTTATTTTAAGGGGATCATCCCTGAGATACCCATTCAAGTTGGGAATCAAGACCACAGGGGCAGGAGAAGCTATGAAAGAGGAGCTGATAGCCAGACTGGAGCTTGACGCTACTGATTTCGATTATGTGCGAAAACTGCCTTTAAAGCCAAAGTGGTCCACTCCTTACCTCAAAGAACATAGACGTCGTGTCGAGTTCGTTGTATACGAAGGAGTTTTGAAGCTTGATAAAGAACTTCCAACCACCGAATTTGCCGAGGAATGGGTTACGATGCACAAACCACTAGATGCCTCCCTTGTGCGAGCCATGGCTACGCCATTCTCCTGGCTGACATGGATGGAAGACAAAGACTGTTAAGCAGCCCGAACGCTTTTGTTCTATTCTTTAGTTATCAAAGACTCTACTATATACAATCCCATTCTTTGTAGTAAATCGCCACGTAGAATTGTTTCTGCAGACCATTCTCAAACATGCCTACCTAATTGTTTCTCCTCACTTAGCAACTGCACTTCTTAAGGCACATTTACACCATGCACTCATAATATAAGTCTAAAGCACTTCATGGCACAAAAACTACTCCATGCACATTTTATTTATTTTACTAGTATCTATGCTTTTACGCGGTTGTAGCTTATGTTTCGCATCACGAGGTTGTCATTGGAAGGTTAGAACGAAGGCATGTGTCCCCAAAACACGCAGAGTACATTGGTTCGTTTTATACTGATACAGATATTTAGCAGCTGGTACCTGCGTCTGTGTTCATTGTAGTAATGCAAGTCCCAATCTCTCCCAACGCCCCGAAAACACAGACATTACTCTACACAATTCCCACGACATGGAGATCCTTCCATAACCCACCTGACTAAATTAGTCTCTTTCTCTTCAACAAAGAGCATTACAACTCATAGAAGTACGCATCCCACTTAGGCGGAGTTCTGCGGATTGGCCGTTAGCTTCCGGCGTAACAATTGATGGTATTGCTCAAATAGGTAGCTAAAGACTTCGGGTTTGCATAAGAATAATGCTCTGCTGAAGGTGGTATTCAACTCTAAGGTCATGTAGTGTTTATTTCGGTGCGATGATTTCTGGGAGTACCGTCTTAGACAGGTCTGAGATTAGGTTATCCCAAGAGAGGAGTGCTATTCCTACTCGGGCGTGTATGAACATGGCGCTAAGTCAAGTGAGTGCAGTCTGGCGCTTATAGGACGGTGGCCTGAAGTGGAAGCAGAAAACGGTCTAGTCCTATGTTTCGAAAGATAGTAGCCGTGCTGTTGGCGCTGAGTCTAGAATGGCCAAGTCCCGCAAACCTGGTTGGCCCTACGATTCAGATGATTCTCGGATATGTTCAATTGTAGACAAGATTCCCCGTCCGCTCTCCCATAGATAAGCTGATAAGGGGCGGATTAGTAGTTGGGTCGGTGACGACCAGCGAATCCCCGCTGTTGTATGTTCTTTTGGTGATTGACACGCTTCCTTTTTTGCTCATGTTCTCTCTCGTCTGATCCGGTATTGCAGTACTCGACCCTCTCATGATGTTGAACGGTGCTAGCGCAAGCTGCAGGTATCAAGCCCCCTCGGCAGCTTCTCGGAGCTACAAGAAGAAGAAAGAGATGCAAATTTTGCAGGCCGATGCCGCAGACAATAGATATCCCGTCGGGGATTAAGACAACGATGTGACGCGCCGGGTAAAGGTCGGGGACGTTGAGGGATCAAAACTCAATCACTAACTCAATCAAGGTCACATTACCGGCTCGCGCATGATCCTGGGGTAAACGCAGCCAAGCTTAACCCAAAACCAGAAAGGCGGAGGTGGAGAAAACTGGGGAGATGGTCTGCTCCCCTGTCACCCCAAAGTCGGGGAAGCCAATGTCAGGCGACGACGTGCACCCCACAGTCCCAGTGACCTCGTTAAAAGGCCCGAATATCCTCGACGGTTTTCTCCAAGAGTAACGCTATTGCCGAGTTTCCTGCCCATTTGAAAGCATTGCGTAAAGGCTAGAGACTGAGATCCATTATTCAGAATCACCATGTTTGTCTGCCAAGTTCCCCGATGGCCTCGGGACGTGTGGACAGAGGAGCCGATGCGTCTTGCCGATGAGCGGGGGATTGATGGGCGAGTCGTGTTGTTTCTGCATGTTGTGAGGTTGAAAATGGAGTATATAAAGAGCGCAGATCCTGGAGACAAGTGTAGTATGTCCAGGCATCGAGACAAGCAATCGACTCGCAATGTTTCCTTCTTCCATTTCCTGTTTGGTGGCCCTGACTCTGATGAGCCAGGGTCTCCTAGCTCAGAGCCAACCGGAAAATGTCATCACCGATGATACGTACTTCTACGGTCAATCGCCGCCGGTTTATCCTACACGTGAGCACTCTCTCTGAGTTCCCAACGAGAGCGATACTGATCTCTTCACCAGCGGAACAGGTAGACACCGGATCATGGGCCGCAGCGGTAGCCAAAGCCAAGAACTTGGTGTCCCAGTTGACTCTTGAAGAGAAAGTCAACTTGACTACAGGAGGCCAGACAACCACCGGCTGCTCTGGCTTCATTCCCGGCATTCCTCGTGTAGGTTTTCCAGGACTGTGTTTAGCAGACGCCGGCAACGGTGTCCGCAATACAGATTATGTGAGCTCCTTTCCCTCCGGAATTCATGTCGGTGCAAGCTGGAATCCGGAGTTGACCTACAGCCGGAGCTACTACATGGGTGCTGAGGCCAAAGCCAAAGGCGTCAACATTCTTCTTGGACCCGTCTTTGGACCTTTGGGCCGAGTTGTCGAGGGAGGTCGCAACTGGGAGGGTTTCTCCAATGATCCCTACCTGGCGGGTAAGTTGGGGCATGAGGCTGTCGCTGGTATCCAAGACGCCGGAGTCGTTGCGTGCGGGAAACACTTCCTGGCTCAAGAGCAAGAGACTCATCGAATCTCTGCGTCGGCCACAGGCGCCGAAGCCATTTCGTCGAATGTGGATGACAAGACCTTACATGAGTTGTACCTATGGTGAGCAGGCACAGTCCCTGAGCCTCATCGACAGCCTGATTAACTTTCACCTAGGCCTTTCGCCGATGCAGTCCACGCCGGACTCGCCAGCGTGATGTGCAGCTACAACAGGGCCAACAACTCATACGCCTGTCAGAACTCCAAGCTTCTCAACGGCGTCCTCAAAGGTGAACTGGGCTTCCAGGGCTTTGTCGTTTCAGACTGGGGTGCGCAGCATTCTGGTATGGCTTCGGCGTTGGCTGGCCTAGATGTTGTGATGCCCAGCTCGATATTGTGGGGTGCCAACCTTACTCTTGGTGTGAACAATGGAACCATTCCCGAGTCGCAGGTTGACAATATGGTTACACGGTACGCTAAAGCTCAGTCTCACTTCTCAATTCTTTTTCGCTGACGATTGTGTAGACTCCTTGCAACTTGGTATCAGTTGAATCAGGACCAAGACACTGAAGCCCCCGGTCACGGACTCGCTGCCAGCCTTTGGGAGCCTCACCCAGTCGTCGACGCTCGCAACGCAAGCGCCAAGCCTACTATCTGGGATGGTGCAGTCGAGGGCCATGTTCTTGTCAAGAACACCAACAATGCACTGCCTTTCAAGCCCAACATGAAACTCGTTTCTTTGTTCGGATACTCCCACAAAGCCCCAGACAAGAACATCCCAGAGCCCGCCCAGGGCATGTTCTCCGCTTGGTCTATCGGTGCACAATCCGCCAACATCACTGAGCTGAACCTCGGCTTTCTCGGAAACTTGAATCTCACATACTCCGCCATTGCGCCTAACGGAACCATCATCTCTGGTGGAGGTTCGGGTGCTAGCGCTTGGACTCTTTTCAGCTCACCTTTCGATGCATTCGTTTCTCGGGCGAAGAAGGAGGGTACTGCACTTTTCTGGGACTTTGAGAGCTGGGATCCTAGTGTCAATCCTACGTCCGAAGCTTGCATTGTTGCTGGTAATGCATGGGCCAGCGAAGGCTGGGATAGACCTGCTACTTATGATGCCTATACTGACGAGCTAATCAACAACGTCGCGGACAAGTGCGCCAACACTATTGTTGTTCTTCACAATGCTGGAACACGACTTGTGGATGGCTTTTTCAGTCATCCCAACGTCACCGCTATTATCTACGCTCATCTTCCAGGTCAGGATAGCGGAGATGCTCTTGTATCTTTGCTTTATGGCGATGAGAACCCATCTGGTCGTCTCCCTTACACCGTCGCCCGCAACGAGACAGACTATGGTCACCTGCTAAAGCCAGACTTGACTCTCGCCCCCAACCAGTACCAACACTTTCCCCAGTCCGACTTCTCCGAGGGTGTTTTCATTGACTACCGACACTTTGACGCCAAGAACATCACTCCTCGCTTTGAGTTTGGCTTTGGCTTGAGCTACACAACCTTTGAGTACGCTAATCTCCAAGTCTCCAAGTCCCAGGCCCAGACTCAGGAATACCCAGCTGGTGCTCTTACCGAGGGAGGTCGCTCAGATTTGTGGGATGTCGTTGCTACTGTGACAGCAAGCGTCAGCAATACTGGGTCTGTGGATGGCAAAGAGGTTGCACAGCTGTACGTTGGTGTTCCAGGTGGTCCTGTGAGACAGCTGCGTGGCTTTACGAAGCCATTCATTAAGGCTGGAGAGACGGCTTCTGTGACATTTGAGCTTACTCGCCGCGACTTAAGTGTCTGGGATGTTAATGCGCAGGAGTGGCAACTTCAGCAGGGCAATTATGCCATTTATGTCGGACGAAGTAGTCGAGATCTGCCTCTGCAAGGCACCTTGAGTATCTAATTATGGTTTAAGAAGGATAGCTCAATATAGCTAGTTCGAATTGAGTATGATTGATTTCATGGCTTACTGGTCATATCTAGTTTATACTGTGAGTGATAAGTGCTGGCTGCAATGCTTATTTTGAAAGACGATTCAATATCGTAGCCTGTTCTATTGTTTATTTATGTGTGACATTCTTGAAGGTTCGAAATGTCACTTAACTATCGGTACTGTTAGAGACCGCATTCTACAAGAGGGGAACTGTAGAACTCAATATCAGTGCAAAGTCAAATCACTTTCTAGTACGAGCGCTCGGCAGACTACAGTGGATGGTCTCTCGCACTCCATTGTCCGCGCCACCAATCTTTCTCCTCTTCCTCCTCCTATTCTCCTCTCCCTCGACGTCTTCCTCGTCCTCATCTTCCTCATCTTCCTCATCATCTTCGTCTTCCAGCCCCTCCAGAAGCCTTTGAAGTTCAGCCTCAGCCTCTTCAGCTCGAGCCAAGTATTTCTTAGCCTTCTCCTTTTCTTCCCGAAATACGGCATGGAGCCGCTTGTTAATCTTTTGAAGAGAACGAATCTGCTCCCTATCACCATAACCCGCAGGGAAAACTGGCGGAATAAATGTTCCGTTCCCCGCGATGGCATCGTCAATCTCCTCGTTAATGGCGTCTGTAATCTCCTTGGCCTTGAGACGGAAGTTGCTAAGGATGAAACCGAGGGATCGGGGATTCGTTTCCCATTGCTTAGGATATTCTTCCTCATTCTTATCACAGAACTTAAGATCATAGTCTGGAGCGAGAGTCGTGGCCAGGTCCATGTCAGTTTCGGTGATCTTATCTGCGTTCTTCAGGGGGCCTTTCGAACTAATGTGCTTTTCATGAAAGCGGCGGAGCTGACGCGCTCGGAGGCGAGTGTTTTCTTCAGCTGATGGCCAAGTCATGATCGATGTTTGATAGTGGAATAGTACTTGCTGTGTTGAATATGGTGGTGTAGGTTAGAATGAAGTTGTTGTTTTCTGGATGAAAGGCAAGCTTAGATGCTGAGGAGTAAGATAGGTATAAATATCTGCAGATTCTCCCATTGAGCTTCAAAGGCTCAGTTGTGAAGCCTAGTGTTCTTTAAACCTTGCAATTGGACTCTACATGTTCATGGGAATAAGATATGATAAGGTGGCATTGTTCGGCCAGTGCCTTCGATAAATCCTTTGTCATATTTCTTGTGTTCAGCAAAAAGGTATTAATTCTTTCCCTTAATGAGCTACTACGATATGAACAACTGTCAGGACAAAGCTCGGGTCAGAGGTTCAACTTTGTTTATTTGGCGAACAAAGAAAAGCTCGTACAGAATTCAGAGAACAATCTTGTTCCCAGTATTTCTTAGACACTATTACAAAAATTTCTATTAATTCTCAAGATCTAATTTGAAACTTGTTGGATACTGCAGTGATCGCAGTTGAACAGAAGAGACGTGACGAATATGGGCAACAAGAGGTTAGCTATTTTGAAACAACAGGCGCCACGTTTTAGCAATCCATATTTCCTCACAGCCTAAAAACTAAAGGTAACAAAGTGAGTATCAAATCCCTGTGTGAATTCTCATTTGTCTAGTCTGCAATAGCAAGAGGCCTTAACAAGAACATCAGTACCTGCTAGTGCCTTTTGCAAATGGCCTTCAATCTCCTTCGCCTCTGAATCTCTCCCCAGTCTTGACAAACTTTCATCAAGACCGTGCAGTGCCCACACGTTATTAGGGTGCCTCAAAGCTCGCGGGAGGTTATTGTTAAGTCCCAAGTCTGTCTTGTACACCTCAACTGCCTCCTCGAGTTGCCCCTGCTCCATTAACAATGCACCATAAGCGTGGCGAGTAGGCTGCATCCATCCCCATGGTTCGTCGTAAGGAAGATTATCCTCGCGACGAATAGCCTCACGGAGGTGCTCAAAAGCGAGATCATAATTCTTTCGCCGATACTCCAGTTCACCATCGAGCATAGCTTCACCCACTCGGAGGATATCTAGACATGTGTTGTTGAAAAGAGTGCGCGAGGTCGGAACTCTCTTCAAGGACTCGTGGAATAGTCCGCGGTGGTGTTCTGATTCTGATACTCTGCCAGTGGCAGCAAAGGCTACACTCTTCGCGTACAAGGCGATCGACGTGGTCATGCAGTATAGATCCTGGTCTTCCGGCAGCTTCATATCTATCAGATCCTGCCATTTTCCGAACCTGACCAAGATATGAGCACGGAGACTCAGGAATGCTTCGAGCCAGTCAGCCATAGGTGGAGACTCGATCTGAAGAAGGTCCTTTGGGATAGTAGACTCTAGCTGGCTCGCAGTGTCGACGCAAATTTTGTACTGCCCCGCGAGCATAGCAGCATATACTCGAAAATGAAGATCGTGGCATCGGTACAGAGAATAGAAGTTGAGGGGTCCAGCTTTGGTCAGATACTTAGTATCAGCTTTGATCGCGTCCGAGTTGGAGTCAATGGCCGCTTGATAGTGTCCGCAGAGGACGTCCAAGTGAGTTGGCATGTGGTGTAGATGTCCTCCGTCAGGTACGAGCCCACGAAGGTGGTTGGCGGTTGGAAGAGCATCTTCTGGTCTAGGAGACATTTCCATCAGATGGATATAAAGGTGGAGTAATCCAGGATGCTCCAGAGAACCATTGAGCTTTAAGCCATTATCGATGATCGTTTTGATCTTCAGCGTGTGAGCTCCGGGTGTAGGCTCTCCTGTCTTAAGATCCCAGAGGTTCCATGGATTCAAGTTCATCAAAGCGTCCGCATATAGCGTAATAACATCCAAGTCGTCCGGAAAGTCCCTATACACCTCTTCCATTGCATCAGCAAAGCCTTGGTTCCAAGAAGAACAATTCGAGGGTTTCTCTTGTGGATAACGGTGCTGAAGCGCTTTGATAAGCGCTTGCTCAACAGGAGTGCAGGCGGACATCTTAGCCATGGCTGTGCGGGCGGCATTGTGACCACGCGCAACTGCGCCGGCCAGGTCTTTGTCATCAAAGAACGACCATGGCTTGTTGTAGTTTGGCCCTAGGCTGTATGCCACGCCCCAGTAGGCCATTGCGCAGTTGGGGTCGGACTTGGCGGCCTGCTCGAAGCAAAAGACGGATTCCTCATGATTGAATGCATATGCCCATATCAGTCCACGGTCGAACCAGGCTTGGCTTTCGGGGGAGGTAGTCGAGACAGTTCGCTTATACAAGCCAAGATCGAAGGCGTAAGCGGAAGACATGGCTGGTAGTGAGTGGCGACGTTTCAGGTGCACAGTGTCAGAGCTATGACGTCGAGTAAGGTAGTATCAGAAGTTACCCTCCTACTCGAAGCATGCGTTATTTTCGTTTCTTAAGTACGTATTCCCCTCATCAAGTCATGGGACCAATCACGCGCTTGAGCTTAAGCCATTTAAGCTTTTGAGAAGCAAGTGGGTATAGGGTAGCTCAAAATCTCAAGAAAACATATCTCACCTGTTTGGAACCAGCCTTATCATATTCCCCCATCTAGGATAAGAAGGTCGAAAAATCAATTCAGTCTTAGCTACACAAGGCAATCGGGCCGTTGAGATGGCTAAGACTTGTAGCGACAGATTACTCGTCCAACGTGCTGCTTCCCATCTTCATTACCAATCGGGCTATTGTTTCTATGAGCGTGACAAATCTCCCCTATCCTTCCCTCTCTACAGCATAGAAGCAAACTCCATATACTCCTTAGGTGTGATATGGTCATGGTCATCCCGATCAGTAGCATAGCTAACATCTTTCCACTCACTCAGCAGCTTGAGTTGCTCCTCACACTTCTGCTTGCCGCAATCTAGCGCATCAGACCCAATGGCAACACTAACCGCCCATGGCTTTCCAGCCGCAATCCCCTCACCCTTCATGATATCCACCATAGCCTTGGCGACCTTGTCCAGTTCACCTGTCCTCTGGGTGAATGCCTTCGCAAACATGAGTCCAAGTTCACCCATGAGCTTGTTGTATTCTGGAATGGCAGGTCCTTGGAGTGCGAATTCTTGTCCAGCGTCTTCCCTTGGGTGGCCAAGGTTGGTGGGAAAGTTACCGCACATGAACCCGACACAAGAAATGCCAAAAGGTTGGACCTCCTTGTGAAGGCTCTCGATATAAGTGCTAAGGGCCGCTTTGGATGCTGCATAGTGGGACATAAAAGGTAGTGGACCCCACGAGCTGGCGGATGAAGTGAAGCCAATACGACCATGGCCCTGGGCACGGAAATGCGGGAGTATAGCGCGAGTGACGTTCATGTGTCCAAATAAATTGACCTGGAAGAGGTTTTGGACATATATATCTCTGTCATACCGTGTTAGCTCGCTTCTCAATCGAAGGGATATTAGTGTCCTTACTCAGCTTCTTCTGCGCACGTCAAGGCAGAAGCACCAGCATTATTCAACAGAATGTCAATATGTCCAAAGATGGACCATGCCTCGCTAATAGTAGCCTGAACCACGGTCCATGGGGCCGTTATGTCTAGTTCCAAGACGGCTACATTGTCCGACTTGAGGTGGCCGAGCTTCTGGTGTGCTTTCCGGCCGGAGGTAATGACTTTATCGCCGCGGGCAACGATTTCATTTACCAACGCAGCGCCAATACCAGATGTGGTGCCAGTGACGAGCCAGACAAGAGGAGCCATGATAAGCTACTTGGTGTTGGTGTTTTTGAAGGGGGTATAAGAGTTGGAGATGTTTGTGTGAGTATGCTGTTGAGGGTGAGTCGAAGGAGGGAAACCTCCCATACTATTATAGTTTAACTTTCCCATGGCAAAATTACAGCTGGACAGCGAACATCCGAATTTGGCCATATCTTTCACATCAACGGACGGAGATATGATCAATAACGGGCTTACATCACGTGACGCGGACCAAACTCGTCCGTCTCACCATGAGCTGTCTCGCTGACCGATCATCGCTCACGCATCGTTTTGGCCCATTCGACAGCCCTGATCACCTGGAATCAAGAGAATCTTGACCCAAAGAGACCATAGCCACGTGAATCTATCCGGTCTACGAGGCATACCATGTCCGCTACGGCTGCAGCCCCAAGGGCGATGTCACGGTCCGTTACGGCTAGACGGAAGATGAGAAACGGAACACATAGCTGCAGTGAATGTGAGTCACCGTTATACTTTGGATTGAACATCCGTATGAGTGACTGCGGGCAAATATTATAAACCTCTTGGTCAGAAGGATATATCTAGCAAGCCATTTCTATATGCTGTAGAAAGATCGTCGAACGGTGAATTAGATTCAGACGCGCGGTATTGGGCACCTGGAATTCCGCCGAAAGGAATGAGGAAGATCGGCAGGGTATATGGAGAACGGGGTTTCGACTGGCTCGAAAAACCCGGTAAATACCCTAAGCACATGCCGAGCAGAAATGCTGTCGTTTCATGGTTCGACTGCAGCAGGCCCATCGCATCGATCAAAGTTGGCCTTTGCCACGGGACAAAAGGATATCAAATTCCTTTGGTAGCAATGACATTTACGTATGCCGACGATAATACCACGATGTCCATCGGTCCAATAGAGTTCACCCCCCAAAGGATAACCGGGGCAGGGCTGGTCACTACTGGTGTGGCTGCGCAGAGGGAAGTCACAGAGATGAGGAACTGGAGCAGCAGCCGCACTATGTCGAAGAGGAATGGGATGCGCAAGGGTCCTATCTTGATTGTGCTCAGGTTTGGGTTGGTGACTACGGATATTTCACAGGACTACAGTTTATTACGCGACATGGGAGAGAGAGTCCGGCCTGGGGATATTGTGTAAGCGAGGAGCCCATAGCTGATCCTCGCGTCAACGCCAGGCGTCTCACAGAGCCTGTTAGATTACCCCTCCAGGTTTCGGAGGAGAATCGAGGGGCGGGGCTCAAGGTATTTGTTGATGCGATGGATCGTGGTGTTCATGTTCCCAGCAAAGATTACGTGGTGGTCGGCATTCAGCTGTTTGACCTTAGTAAAGACTAGTCGAAGATAAAATGACAGCTTCGGCCGCTCTAGGAAGACATCTGTTACTGCTAACAAGACTTGTCAACTGGTAGGAAAAGGATATTGTATTTAGCTCTTTCGTTGTCCAAGTCTCTCGATCTTTTGATCCACCCAGATAGGATACTTGTTTAGACTCTCATACCACTGGATCACACTCCCAATCTGCAATAGCATATCAGCCAAAGTTGCCCACATAGCACTGTTGTACTCACCAGGAACGCCCATGAACCTATGAATGTCGAGAGCGTGAGTGCATACTCAACACCCGGATGCGTAATGCCAAAGCCCAGGGCACCACAGAGAGTAAAGCCAATAGCACCAATCAAGTTCCATAGTCCGATATGCCATCCTAGTACCCCTGGCGCTGGAATGTACCATCGAGGCTGAACTTCGACCATGAACAGGATACTTGAGATGATGAAGCCTGTTCCTCCGATTACTTGAGGGAGCCAGTACACGCCGTTTTCAGCTGGTGTAGAGAGACCGTTGAGTATAGGTGGTAATGCTGTGAAGCCTGCTATCCAGAAAACGGTGGCGCCGAATGTTTGTGACGAACAGGCCAAGAAACCGATGTCGAAGAAATAATGAGTTCTGAGTTCATACCACGTCGGCCACCAAGACCACATTCTATCATTCCCTCCTAATTCCGCTGTGTTATTATCCTGGGTTTTGGAGCTTTGCTTTACAAATGTCCTCTTTTGGGCATGCGCATGCTTGCAGTTATGGGCGTGGGTGAGATGAAGCATTCCGTCTACACTTTCCTCGACGGCCCAGCCAAAACAGTCGGATCGATTCTCATTGACTGCTTCGAGCATGAGTAGGAATGAGCCAAACTCGAAAACCGTAGCGCCGATGAAAGCTGTCAATCCGCCGGCCCAGTCAGAGACCTTGGTTGAGGGGTTGAGGACGGGGAGGAATGAGTAGAAGCCATTGACTACCCAGATAATCGATCCTTCGGATAATTAGCTACTGCGTTGCGTGATGAGGTAGTGAGTACCTATTGTGAAGACGACGGCGACATCATACGATACATCCCAGACCGGGTACCTGACAAACATCTTCAAGATACCGCGGAGAGTCTGGTGATATGAATTAGACGGCCTCGGTCCCTTGGTCGCTTCATGCTTGTGAGGATCAACACTGATGGCTAGCGCATGTCGTCCTTTTCTGTTGTCGCGACTCCTCCAAACATAAGCAACCCCAGGGCTGTTATCGCCTGGTCGCGATTCCTTTCCAGCATTTCCAGCGTCGGACTCAGCACTGGGTGTCTTCTTGTCGGCGATTAGATAACGCTTGGTTGGATTGAGCGCCTTGACAGGGCCAGTTGTGCGCTCAGCGTGGTAATGCCAACCGTGGAAATGGTCGTGAGCCTTTGGCATTGTCGCGGTTGGTCCGGAATAAACAAGGAATTGGCGCTGTGTCGTTTTTGTAGTTGGCAATTGATTGGATGACGTGGATGTGTATTAAATTGGATTAGCGCTGAGGTAGTCTCAAATGGCACAGCGCGACGCTATACGAACACTGATGATGTGCGCTGATTGCTAAGGACTAGCGAGGCGTTGATGATGCTATGTCAGCATTCTAAATCTTGGTAAACATAATCGGTTTTAGGAAGTAGTTGATATTGATAAGCTATATTTCAGCTTTGGTTGAAAAGTCCATGAAGTTACATCACTCTCTCAACCTTGATGAAACAAAAACTTTCTAGCGTTGCCAGAAGCGAAAGCCTCAATTCCATCCTCATCAAGAATCCCTTCCCTTCGGATTATCTCTAAATACTCTTTTCCAAGCTTATTATCACTGAAAGGATAATCAACACTAAACATTACTCGCTCAAGGGGCATATTTCCCAACAGACACCGTAGAGAATGCACGTCAAACATCCCCGAAGTCGTGATCCAGATGTTATTGCGCATCACCTCGACAAATCCTCGTTCCATACCAAAGAATCTGGTGGCCTTGTTTATACGGTCAAACATATATGGTATGAGCTCTCCAGAATGACCAATGATGATTTTGAGCTTCGGGTGCCGGTCAAAAGTGTTACTGGCCATGAGGCGCAAGATTGTGTTCGCAGTGCTGGTATGCCATCCGAAAGCAAAGGCGCCGAGGGCAGTCGCTGAGTTACTGTCCGACTGCAGATTGCCCCCTGAGTACAAAGCCTCCTTAAGTTTCTCACTTGGCCACGCGGGATGTATATACAACGGAACATCGAGCTCTACAGCTTTTGCCCAGAGTACATCATACTCGCGACCATCGTAGAAGTTGCCGTTGGAATGGTTGTCGATCAGCGCACCGACAAAACCATGCTCTTTGATGCATCTTTCGAGCTCGTGAGTTGCTGCCATGGGATCATCCATCGGGAGACATGCAAAGCCAGCGAAGCGAGACTTGTTTGCTCGGACTGTTTCAGCAAGCTCATCATTACAAACCATTATTATCTCTGCTGTGAGAAAGTTCACTGGAGTGTGAGATAGAACTTGAATCGCTACATTGTTCTCATCCATGTTCTTGATTCGTTCATCATCGAAGTCCGTCAGCTTGCTGATGATATTGGAAGGAAACCCACGAATAGGGTCACCTTTAGCTGTCTCTGACGAGTGTGCTGCTCTTGAGAGGAAGTGCTCCTCAAGTGTGATACTCATTGTAGTGATGAATCGTTCGATAACGTGCTGAAGGTTGAAGTCGGCATAAGAGAGCGCGAAGGCGAAGGGCTTATATTTCTCGCCATGGGGAAGCGCTATTCGCTACACGTAACATACTCGTAAGCTCTTCGGAGATCTCGGATTAAACATGATCGCCATATGATGTGTGAACTAGCTGCTACGGTCTATCTCGGTGCCGATTCGGCGAGCCAACTCGGGTAATATATTCCTCCTCTACGAGACCTACTTACAACTATTTGATGTAGTGTCTTCTAGATGAAGTATAGAACATAGTTAAGCATTCTGGGCTCCCACTAGCCTCGGTTCAGTAGCTCCCATTCTCGGCTTCACACCATTCTGATGGTCGTCTCTGCTCTCAGCAATATATAGCTTATAAACAGCACAACTAAAGAGAACGCACGGTATTCGTGCCGTTATCCCTTTGCCCCCAGAAACTGATCAATCTCGAACCATCACCATGCCACCTTTCCAATCATGCAGCCCCTCAACCTCAACCTTAGTCTCCTCAACAAACCCATATTTCGCATAAAGCTTCTCCAAACCAGCTAGACTGACAAGCCAGGCCGCGGAGTCGTCATCATCTACCTTTTCAAGTCCATCTTCAAGCAGCATCTTGCCAAGACCCTGTCCTTGCAGAACAGGATCGACGCCCAACAGAGAGAGATAGTGCGCGTTTTGCCTTTGCTGGGTGTTCAACACATGCGGCTCAACAGCAGAAAATGCTTGCTCAAAGGTTTCCATGTTGTTCTTGTTGAGACCTTGGACTGGGAAGAGATATTCTTGAAGATCAAGAAATCCGTTGACGACTGAACCGATCCAGAACGCTGTTGAAATTAGAAGAGATACGAGAGAGGCCAACTATACAGACTTACAAGGAGAGAGGAGTTTTTGAACCAGTGTTAGAGGCTGAGTTGGTCGCTTCCACCACGATAGGCCGACGGGATGATCATGCTTATCAACTACGACACTCAGTGAATACCCAGGCGTCCAATACCGACGCTGAAATCGTCGACAAGACCACGTATAGAAGGACAAAGGATCCTGTCTCCTTGTAGGGAAGAAAAAGTCGATTAGTGGCTCGTTGCTGAACGATGCAGCATAGATACGTGTCGTGGCTGGAACATCAAAGAAGGTTCCGGGCCGGATGCGGTATTTCGGTGCGGATTCTGAAGATTCGGACATGATGATGCGACGTAGGCAGTTTTCTGCTTATTTTTTCTAAAGAAAACTTTCGGAGAGAGAAGGTTGAAGTTCAGACGAAGGACAACGAGAACCTGCTCGATCTTGGGCAGTACGGAATTGGTACCTGGTTCTCTGTTCCCGAGGCCGGGGTGACTCAATTTTTCTCCAGGGATCAACAGTCGGAAGTGATCCGACTAGCCTGGTAAAATGCTCCACTTCATTTGCCAGATCATCATCATCTCGGTCGACGTGGTCATGAAAACCTGTCACAGGCCAACCTATACTATACATGATACCTTTCCTTATGACGAGATTAATCTAGTTGCTAATTCGTCTATCGAGGCAGGTGGTAATAAAGGACCTCAGAAGGATCATGGTAAGCTCAGTGTTCTAGACCGCCGTGGTCGCTTATCAAAGCTCCACTTAGCTTGACGGCCTCATAAAACCCGCATTGCCAACACAATGCTCTCTCACCACGTATCATCAGAAAAGAGTTGACAATGCCACAAGATCTTGTTCTCCCGCGCCCAGGGGCGAGTTACGAGTCTCAGCCGCCAGTTGCGGGGCCGACAGAGTCAGCCTTCGTCGAAACATTCGGAGCTTTACTGCCAGCCGCTCAATTCCTCCAGACTCCCCGCGGCAAGGCTGCTTATTACGAAATCAAACCTTCCTCAACCAACGACGGAAACGCCAAAGTCGATAAAGTTCTGTTCATCCATGGTGTTCAGACCCCAGCGCTAGGCATGCTACCCCTTGCCCGCGCTCTCGAAAAATCGTTCCCGGCTGCGCATTTGGTCCTGGTTGATCTCTGGGGCCACGGACTGAGCGATACACCTGTTGTTCCGCACGAAGCATCATTATTCCACGAGCTTATCGACAACCTACTCGATCATTTGAGCTGGCAGTCTGCTCATCTCGTTGGCTTTTCCTTCGGCGGAGCCACTACTGTCAGCTACGTTTCTTCCCGGCCCTCTCGCATCAAGAGCTTCACTCTCGTCGCGCCCGCAGGCCTTCTTGAAATCTCAATGTTCACACCGGAAGAGCAGGCTTGTCTCCAAGGGGACGACGAGGCTGCTGCGAAGAAATGCGTCTTGAATATTCTCGAGGACGGAGATCTCGTTGTACCGGCGGATTGGAAGCAAAGGGTCGCCAGCGGTGAAGTCGTCGCTGAGGCTGTGCGTGAGTGGCAGATGCGAGAACACCTGGGACATACAGCTTCAGTTGTTGCGATCTTTAGAGACGGCGGTGTGATGGGCTCGCATGCTTACTTTGATAAGGCGGCCAAGACGGGAATTCCATCGCTCGCTGTACTTGGAGAGTTGGATGGCTTGTGTAGTAAGGAACAACTTAATGCGCATGGATTTGAGAACGTTTTTGTTGTTCCGAAGGCTGTCCACAGTGTCGTCAGAGATCAGGCTGAGGATGTTGCTAAACGCATCGGCGACTTCTGGAAGGCACTGGAGAAGCAATGAACTGAAATAGAGTGGGTAGTTTCCAAAGACAAGATAGAAGTATACCCATGTGATGGCACTTGTCTTCACCGGGAAGGTTTCTGCCTTCCTTCAATCGCACGACGTTGAAGCAACCCGGGGATGGAATCTGGGGGACATGGTTCTAGATCCCGAAAGACATGCCACTTTAGACACTCCGTGCCAATAGTGCCATTTATACTTCAACTACCGAACCAGCCACTCAATATGATCATTCTGATTGGCTTATATGCACGGCAACATTCCAGTGCAAAGACGTGATGGGCTAGAAGACGCAGTGCCTTGACATGCAATTGGATAACGAAGTATCCCTCCCCTCTTAAGGTCTCTCGTATCTCTTCCTATATCAGTGGCGGCCCAAATCAGCTACAATCTGTAACTCTGCCTTCCCCGCAATACCTATCTCCATCACTACTCAATCCCAGCCAACCCATACTTCATAATGCCTGTCACCGAGATCAAAAGCCAAGAAGACTACGATATACTCATCAAGAAGTACAAAGTCGTCATCATCAATGCGTATACTTCATGGGCCAGTCTCAGCAAGACCACGAACCCTATCTACGACAGACTCTCTAACCAAATTCCCTACAACCCGGAATTATTCGTCCTCGCCAGACTCGACATTGGCGATGCACCTGATCTTGCCGAAAAGCTTGACGTTCAGGGTGTCCCGTTTTTTATGGCTTTCGAGAATGGAATTAGGAAGGACAGTGTCATGACGCCTAGCCAGAGTACGCTCCAGAAATTTCTCATCTCCTGGTCCGATAAAGCTCATGAGCTGGGTAAATCAGGATAAACAGAAGTGATCTCGGGACTGGGAGCGTATCTTTTGATGAACAATGAAGTTGGGCAGATTGAAGGCTGGGAGTTACTTTATTCCACTGGGGGAGATCGTCAAGTTTAAGCACATTTATTTGACAGCGGACATTATTACAGAACGGGTAAGATGCAATGCATATGGCTTCAGATTAAATACTAGTCTTAACCTCCTTTTGGGTACCATATGCGATTTGACTGCCACTTATAATGTTTGATGCAATGTCAGCCATTTGTTTCCGGCTATGTCTTCGGTTATCCAAGTTGAGGTTACCGATATCTTATCTTAGCGTGAGTGTCTGTCGGCCCAGCATTGAAACCTGTCGCCTGTGACACTGAAACCAATCATGATGAGACAATGCCAAAAGTGTACAGACAAGGGCATCAATTACGATACCACGACTTGGCAGGTCTTTTCCAAATACTCCATTGGCAGCTTCTTGGCAACAGTCCAAAAGTTGTATGTGTAATTAAACTGAGACACCAAGCCAGCAAAACAGTCATAAAACATTCAGCTCTCCACCAGCTGAAGAACCGCATCGACAGTCTCCTCAGCCGCAGTAGCAAAGAAGGCATGGCTCGCCTTCTCAACTGTCACTTTCCTGTCGATCCCCCCTACAGCCGCATACATCTCCTGTCCCGCCGGGGGCACAACACGATCAGACCCGCAGATGACATATCCTGCCTTGCCTTTGTAATTCTCATCTGTAAGCGGAGAATAAGAAATCGGTGTGTTCATGCTGTTCAACGCTTGATTTTTGATCAGAGAGATGTAATACTCTGCTTCTGAGTCGGGAATGTCGTGATACATTGTGTCCTTTGCTCCTGTGAACTTGACCCAGCCCGTTGTCTCCTGGGATAATTAGAGTTTGTTAGTCTGTGGATCTGCCCTGCGGCATGGCAAGAGGGCGGGGATGTTGAATCACGTACGTTGTAGTCAACCCATGGAGGGAGATTCTTTGCGTCTGTTCCCATCATATCCAACGTTGTCCTCCCTTCAACAGGCGTTACAGCCGAGACGTAGATCAGGGCAATGACACCACCTTTCTTACCCGCTTGTTCCCGCTCTTTCTTGCTTAAGCCTTGAACAGCCTGTGAACCATACATCCCGCCATAAGAATGCATCAACATAACGATATCCTTGCCATCCTCAATAAGAGGGAGCAAGAGTTTCCTTCTTAGTGATTCAGCGTCGTCTTGACAGGTGCCGTTTGCATCATGTAACCCCGGAGCGTTTTGACTGACGAATTGGTAACCCTTTTGCGTGAATATTTTCTTTATGGGTTCAAATGACTCAACTGTGTGCCATGCACCGGGTACAGCCAAGATTGTTGGAGACATGATGAAAAGCAAAAATGGGTGAGTGACAACACCCGAACAATGTGTTGGTGGCACAACGCAGATTTATAGCCACTTATTCAAAACTCAGTAGATCGAGTCTTCTCTCGTATGCATGCCAATAATTAGCCCGGTTCTCACGAAACCGCAGCTCTGACAGAGAAGCCGAGAATTCTGAACACAAGGGTCTTTCCACAAATAGTATACCGACATTAACCTCACGATCGAGTGATGAACCCCGCAATACCCTAGTTTTCGACCGACTCATGCCAATCTTGATACCCAATCGTAAAGGGAAGTACTTCCGATGATCAATCTCAACTGGCTATGCCATATTTACTCCAAGTGCCTTTCCGCTAAACTCTAGTCCCCTTTCAAACGGTTTCCTCTCGACATGAGCTAGCAATATGGCTACCAATGGAGATAATGTTACCTACGATGAAGCTTCTCTCAATGAGAGTCGACAGAATGAAGTTTACGCGACGCATATCGCATTTTTCGTCCTCATGATGACCATTATGCCGTGTCGGTTCTTTTCAGCGAGGTTGACAAAAAGGACGCTATCTTGGGACGATTGGCTTGCCTACTTTGCAGCCGTAAGTCGCACAAACCCCCCCAAAGTTGACGTGTCTGACATTCTTTACAGTTCAATACGATTGGAGTGTTCATCACAAGTATGCTGTGGCTTCGATTTGGTCTGGGTAGGCATCTTGCCTGGGTCATGCAAGACGATCCGAAGAACATCGAAAACTTTTTCAAGGCCATCATCGCAAATGAGATCATGTACACGACGGCTTTGGCCTGTGCGAGGCTATCCCTTGTAGCGTTCTTCTACCACATTTTCGGCGTCTCAACCATGAGGTATCTTTTGCACGGATTCGTCGCATTCATTATTGCATGGGCTATCTCGACGGTAAGGCTCACCACCAAAAGCTCCGTGGTTAAACTGACATGCTCTAGTACGTTCCCTCGATTCGAACTTGCTGGCCTATTTCCAGCTTCTGGGATGGCACAAATCAGAATTGCATCGATCTTTCCAAATTTTATGTTGGAGTAGCGATTGGAGGTATCGTCACTGACATTGGTCTGATGGTGATTCCTCTGCCGTATATCTGGGCATTGAAGGTACCCTTATACCATAAGATCTTGATCGCAATCATGTTGGTGTTTGGTAGTTTGTAAGTGTCTTTCCCACAAGTGCGATTGACACGCTGAAAAAGAAAAGCGCCTGTTTCGTCACCATCATCCGCCTCACCAAAGTCATCACCGTCGACCTGACTGATCCAACTTGGGGTACGGTCGACCTGATGATCTGGACCGGCATGGAAGTCTACAGGTACGTGCTATCCTTTGAAGTAGCTGTGAGATCACTACTGACGGATCAGCGCTGTGATATGTTGTTGCCTGCCAATCATGCGTCCGCTCATCAAATTTGTCTGGAAGAAGCTCGGCCTGAAGCAATTGAGCTCAACCGGGAACACAGATCCTTCAAAGCCTACATCAAATGGAACAGGCATGTGGGGAAACAAGTCCCGGCAAAACTCGCGACATTTGACAGATGGCGTTCTTGCATCGAATGCAGACGAGGTGGAGTTGACGAAGCATGCTTACTATGAGCTGCATTCAGATAATGCTCACGGTCGATCACAAGACTCGATCACGGTGCATCAGCAAGTTTGAGCATTCTCAAGAACAGGAGATGAAAATCGGTGTACAGTACGATATAACGTTTTAGAATAAGCATAAATCGCATTAATTCTTGATGATTTTGGGTCGCCCGAGCCCGGACTGTCTAAACTCCGAGAGTGGGGCACCGGTCCCGAATCAGCTGTGCCGTCCCGTCCCGGGCCAGATCTCAACGTCGGACCCGAAACTTCTCTTTTCGGGTCTTGATCAGCATTTTCGATGGGAGCTACATATAAGCCAATATCCCCATCGAACTATGGCTCATTCTATCTACCAACTTATCTTTCTACAGACAACATGACAACCATTGAAGAAACATCCGTCGTAATCGTTGGAGGCAGCCTTGTAGGCCTTTCAACAGCCCTCTTCCTCTCCCATCTCAATGTTCCCACCATCCTCATCGAGCGCCATCCCGGTAGTTCTCTTCACCCTCGCGCAATTGGTTACACTGCCCGAACGATTGAACTCTTTCGTACTGTGGGCGTAGAGTCAAAACTCACAGGCATTCAATGGTCTGGCGGTCCTCCACGTCGTATCGTTGTCGAGAGTCTCGCTGGAAAGTGGACAAAAGAGCAAGGCTGGACGCAAAAGCCCAAAGGTGGTCCACCGGCTTCTTTTGCGGAGTATTCGCCTACTGAAGGTGTTGCTATTGCTCAAGATGTCATTGAGCCTGTTTTGAGAGACCGAGCGAGGGAGCTTGGTGCAGATCTCAGATTGGGCTTCACCGTTACGGGCTGGAGTCAAGATGATAAAGGCGTTATAGTCAACGCTACCGGAAATGACGGCGAAGAAATCTATGTCAAGGCAAAATACATGGTCGCATGTGATGGCAACCGCAGCCCGGTTCGAGAAAGCCTCGGTATCCAACGCCATGGCGTCGGTCTCCTTCGGAAGCTCCAGAGCATCATGTTCAGATGCGAGCCACTTCAGCATTTCCTTGACCACGGCTACAGTCAATTCCAAATCGAGGGTCGCGAAGATGGTTTCGAAGCTTTCATGACAACTTACGGCGGCGGACGATGGATGCTAGCTTGGAACCTGGAGGCCGACGACCCTGAAGCCATTCTCGATGAAGCAACCCAGCGCGACATGATCCGCAAGGCTTCTGGTATACAGGATCTCCCTGATGAAGACATTAATCTCATTACCACTGGTAAATGGGATATCGGTGGTCTCATCGCTGATAAGTTCTCTTCTGGTCGTGTCTTTCTCGCTGGCGATGCAGCTCATGCTCTCCCTCCAAACCGTGGCGGATATGGGGCAAACACTGGTATAGCCGATGCACATAACCTTGCATGGAAGCTTGCATCTGTTCTCCGTGGTGAATGCTCGCCAGAACTTCTCGATACATACGATGTTGAGAGAAGACCCGTCGCGGATGTACGGCATGGCCAGATATTTGCAAGGGAGGATTACAAGCGATACGTCGTCGACAAGGAATGGCCTGGAAAGAATGTTGAGATAATGGATGATGTGGCGATGGAGTTTGGGTATTTCTATAACTCAAAGGCCATTGTTGGTGGCCCAGGTGGATCTGTTCCTGTAAAGAGGCCAGATGAGTGGAATGGACAACCAGGCACCAGAGCGTGCCACATTGCACTTGACGGTGATCGCATCTCAACTTTGGACTGTTTCGGCACATCCTGGGTCGTTATATCAGAAGATAAGAGATGGTGCCAGCTCGTGGCAGAGGCATCTAAAGCGTCTGACGTAAAGATTACGTTTGTGCGCGTTGGTGGTGACATTACCGAGAAGAACAAGGGCGATTTCAACAGGCTGTATGGCGTGGATGATACCGGGGCTTCGTTGGTCAGACCGGATGGGTTTGTTGCTTGGAGAGCACCAGCGTGGCCAGCTGAAGCACAGAAGGAGTTGATTCAGGCGTTGGGTCAGGTGTCCTTCTCGCTGAAGCATAGAGATGAGGCGCAGTGAAACTCAGTGGCAATAGGATCGACTGATAGATAGGGCAAGTCCCCAAATTTATCATTCCTGGTCTAGGTCCGCAGCCCTGTTTCACCGTAGAGAGGCTCCATGTGGGAGCAAGCAAGCAAGTCAGAAGACTCAGTAATTGTGGCTAGTAGTAGATTAGAGAAATAATTGTAAATTCAGAGGTTTATGGTCAAGAAAGTTTAGTTTGCATATGCAATACCGAAGCTACCGCCCAGTTAGACTTATAAAGTTGCGACGACAGCAATGCAGGCATCAGACTCTAGTTAAAGGGCCGGCAGTAGTATACAGTCTCAACAGTCCATCCATCAATGGTATACAAAACAACAGGCTTTCCAACAGCTCCGGTTCGCTTCCAGCAGTTATACGTATGGTACCCATTGGTGCCCGTGCCAGCCCAGGCATTGTCATGCTTGCTAGCCGCATCCGCAAAGATGTTTGACGTGAAAGACACGCCGGTTCCAAAGGTTCCTGATTTCCAGTTAACTTCCGTTTCTTTCCGACTTCCTTCAAACTTACCCTTTACTGGTTGACCCTCCCAGATGATGTGACTTCCGTGGTTGACGTCGACATAGTCATCAGGACGAGAGCCTCCGGTTCCGCCCGTTGCGTCGTGACCGTCGGCGTAGTACGCCATTCCGCTGGAGATCTCGTTGCCTTTCCAGGAGTTTACGAGGTATAGTGTGTCGGCAGCGGAGGCAGCGCCAACAAGGGCAGACGTTAGAATAGTGGTGATCTTCATGGTGTTGCAAATAAGATTGAATGGGTTGAAGGAGGCCCAAATATCTCTTGGCGAAAACACCAGATATTTATATAATACGAGAATGCAGATTTTCGCAAAAGTACCAATTTGTGAACCAATGGCTCATGGTCAGACTGTCAGCTTAGCTTGAAACCTTGCAAGATTGCTCCATTTACGCTGTTGCAAGCGCTGACATCAGCGGCCTTCACTGGTGACTGAAATAAGAAACTGCTCCACCGAGCTGAAAGTTCTTTGACCATTAATCGTTCAACCCCTGGCATCATTGGAACTTCTGCGCTGCGAGTAATACGACCCTAACAGAATGCGGTGTTAATTATCGAGGCTCGGGCCGCCGTTTCATGCCTAGCCAGGGTTTTCTAAAATACTAATTAGTATTTTAGTATTTTTAGTATACTAAAAATTCCTTAGTATTAGTATACTAATATTAATTTTTTTTTAGT
>JAAQRH010000403.1:0-20483 GCA_013186785.1 Fusarium pseudonygamai
GAGGGAAGGTTGCAGGAAGAATCCATACAACGGCGTGATGAAATCTAAGTTCTTATGATATGGTTTCGTTCGAAAGGCGCACTGGAAAGTACTTGGCTTCGTACAGTATAAATACTAAGCCAGTCACCCTGATTGGATGAGATGAGCTTTTCAAGCTGCATGCATGCATGTATGTATATGCTGAGATGCTCAGAGTGAATATTTTGGTTTCATTCGACAATAAAACTCCTTTCGCTTTCAAGTTCTCTCCTCTAGCAATTACCTCAAAATCTGTACTGAAAAGGCACCGATGCTTTACAATTCTCCCAACTCCAGCCCATATTGAGATGGGGCAGTCCAAAGTACGGTGCAAAGACCCTGCGTCTGCATCGGTTACAGACGCTTTGTGCCAACTAGTTACTGCAAGAATGGGGAGCAGGGAGCTCGATTATAACACGACAAAAAAATGGGCAGAGATTAGATCGACGTGGCAGCTGAATTGGCCCGCCCAATGGCTTAAGTCAATTGAATGGGAGCTCCTCAGTGGATATGAAAGTGATGATCTGGTGTCACTCACTCACTACCTAATAAGCACCGCCCTTTTAGTCCAAGGGAGCGCCAAAAATGAGCCACACGAGGGACAGTCGAGACCCAAGACCAGTCGAGGCCATGCCATGCGGGCATTCTCGGTTAGGCTCGTGCTCAAGGCGTGTCTTGGCTGCAGATGTTGATATTTGGTTGAGTACATAGGTATTCTTGTTGCGATGAGAGGTGGAAACGAAACGATGGCTGAAAACTGAGAATCAGTTGAAGTGATAAAAGTGACGGTCAATGAGTCTTCAGATGATGCACCCACCCACAGACCGTCCGTTTGTCTGATGGCGATGGCGGGCCGACGATCAAGGCTTGGTGAAAGCTTGTCGTCGACTTGTCAAGGGACATGACGTATGATCTATCTTCAGCTTTGAGTGAATGAGGATAAAACAAGAGAGACAGAGGAGCGACGGCACGACGGCGCGCGGGCGCAGCATGTAGTCTACTGTGTGAACAGGCTTGGGAACTGGAGAGCAATCATTGTCAGTGGAGCGATGCTCAAAAGTCGGACAACAGCGGAGCCGCGGCAATCAATATGGGGAAATAAAGTAGGCACCGAGATTCTTTTCCAGCACAGATGGTGTTGTCATGCTCGCATTAGGAAACCATCTTTTTATGTATTGTACTGTACATTGTGCTGTTGGGTGCAGACTCTTGAACCTAGGTGAGGCAAGTGAAGGCCCGACGGAAACCAAAACTCATAATCAGGAACCATCCAATTGGCCATGAGAGTTCATGCTGCAATCACAAATAGCGGTTGTCGTTTGGGAGGGAGAGGGTGATGCTGATGCTGATGATGACGATGACGATGATGATCCATTGGAAACCACTACGTAGCGCAACTCGTCGCTCAACCATTCATCACGCGCCAATGTCATCTTCCCCTCATTTTCGTGCGCGGCATTTTTTTTAGAGGATCGGATGCCACAGTCAAGCATCATTCATTCGCCTAATCAAGCGACCGAGCTCAGGGTACTATGTAAAGACTAAAGTTGACTTTAGCTTAGCTGAGCAGCCAAGATTCAATCCAACCAAGACAGACCCAGGCAGGAGACCCAAGAGACTCTGCCGAGACACAGACAGAGAATTGGATCTGCTCTGAAGAGATTTTTCTGGCAGGACTCGATGCAGTAGATAGCGGACCGCGCCAATACCTGTAGGTACCTACTTAGTAATTAACCAATGGCTAATATATGTAACAACAGCCTTTTTAGTTCAATGACAATTGGATCTGTTAGAAATGTCCCTAGCAAAGCTTAGTCCAATAGACCAACAGAAAAGCCATCAACCCCAGAATTACCCAACGACTCGAGTCACCTGACAATCGAGCATCCGATTAGTCGGTAAATTATCCATCCATCGACTCGTATGCAGTGCGACCTAAAGGGACCTGACTTTGATAAACTCAGTCGATTTTGAGTTGAACTACGGATACCGTCTCCCAACTCTTCAAGACCTCGTACTCATCCTATTCCAGAGTAGCCTGAACTCTCCCAGACTCTTGCTCCAGCCTTAGGTTCACCGTTTGAATCGAACTGCCTGTATGGAATGCCGTTGTAAAAGGATGGATCCATCGTAACCCAATGGAAGGTATCCACATCATTAGGGTGTCCTCCACTGTGTCGACTCTTATTTAGCCTCATGGTCCAGCGCTCCCCAGCTCCACGGTCTCCCGACTGCCGGAGGGGCACCCCATGGATCCATTGGCTGGCTCCCGTCACTCTCACCCACTGTTTGGTGGTTGAGATACCCGCTAAAGCCGCTAAAAAAACTCACCCCGGTTTTTTCTCTCCGGCGGGTTTTTTGGGGGCTTGGACCTTGGACACAATCACTTTTGACGATTGACCTGGCCTGGTCTGGCTTTTCTTGCTTGTTCGTTCGACAATCAAGAACTAGGTCAAGCATAAACTTGACAGAACGGGAAGGGACACATATTTCTTTGCTTCTTCTCGGTTACTAGCAAAAATCTTCAACAGATCATCTTTTCTTTTCCTTTCTATTTTCTGGTGCTTGTTCGTCTTTTCTAAGGCCCCCCCCCCCCAGTAGGCACATCCCGACGGAAATACGCCGCCGCAAGACGCCGAAAACCAGACAATATCCGCCATCTGACAGCCCAGCCCAGCCCAGCACGAGCAGTCACGATCCCAAGGTTACGTTACCTGCCCTGCCCTGCCGTGGGCTTATTATTATTACCTAAAGGTACCTAGTCTTCGGTAGCCTCTACCCGCCAAACTTCAACTTCCAACCGACTCTTTTGCCGATCCAATTTCATCCTACTCCTACTCTCCCAGTAATCAATCTCCTGAATCCAGTCCCGATATTCCAACATCGAACCTTGGAAGACATGGCACGCTCATCGAGGTAGCAACGGCTCCAACTTTGTCAAGCCATTCTCGATCTCAGTCAGCTTCACATCCAATTTCACGAGTGACGAGTCCATGTCTCTTCCAATCCCGTCCTCGATATGTCCGATTCGGCCTCCACCGGCGATGGAGGCATTCCAGATCGCGGGCCGGTCGTCTTCGCCGTCACAACGGCCACTCTCGTCCTCGCTACAGTCTTCGTCGCAGCACGAATCGTCTCGCGGACCTTTATTGTTAGGAATGTCACCTGGGATGACCGCGTCATGATCCTCGCATGGCTTTTCGCCTTCTTCCTCTCCTTCACCATCTGTTTCGGCGTTCACAATGGCCTCGGACGACACGACGAAAATATTGACCCCAACCGCTTACCCGCCCTTCGCCGTTGCGAATATGTCTTTTCCATCCTCTACAACCCGGCGTTGATGGCCACCAAAACCTCCGTACTCATATTCTACCTCCGATTAGCCAAGCACACCCAAAGAGTACTTCGATTCGCCTCTTGGTTGACACTTGCGGTCGTCAATATTGCTGGTGTTATTCTCACCTTCATGAATGTTTTCCAATGCCGCCCAACCCAAGCCGCCTGGGATGTCAACTATGACGAACGCGCGAAATGTATACCACTACTTACCGAGTTTATATGTTCCTCACCCGTCAACATCGTCACGGATCTGGCCATTCTCGCGCTACCTATACCTGTCCTCACCGGCATGCGCCTCCCTTCTCGCCAGAAAACAATTCTGGTCCTCACCTTCACCGTTGGAATATTCGTTACCGTTGTCGATGTGGTCAGAATCTACTACCTTCAGCAAGCCATTACAGCGCCAACCAGTACGACTGCCGATCCCCAGTCTCGATTTGGTGGGCAGACCGACTTTGCCTGGAACGCTTCGCGATCGCTCATGTGGAGTGCTGTTGAGGTTAACGTTGGCATGATGTGCGCCTGCGTCCCGACGTTGAAGCCCCTGGTCCTCAAGCTGCTCCCCTCCATGCTCTACGACCCCAATGGAACCCGCGCCAGTACACCCAAGGGGCCCAACGATTCAGATACGCCTTCAACAGGCCATCGCGCCAGTATTCAGCAGCCCCCTCCTGTCGCGCAAACCGGCGCACAGCCTCTCAATGCTAATGCTCCCATGAGCGCGATGGAATTCTTGACAACACCTTTCGACGAGCCAGGCCCAACTCGTCCTGCGCAGCGTGGGTACCAGAGCAATGGGACCTTTCAGACATCGACAACTATGACGTCTTCAACAGGAACTGTCGAGGGTGTTTATTTTGGCTTCGTCAACATGACAAAACCTAAAAGTATGCTCAAATGCAACAAGAAGCAGTCATTCAAATACTGCACAATTGTGTCCATTTTATTTCTGTTATGGGGAATATCCTACGGCCTGCTCAATACTTTGAACAACGTCATTGCGAAAGTCGACAACATGACCACAGCTGAAACACTTGGTATGACGTCTGTGTATTTCGGAGGCGGTTACTTCTTTGGACCCCTGCTAGTGGGCGAATGGATTCTTAGGCGCGACGAGCACAACCGATCGAGGCGGCACAAGGCCAACGGCCACGACAGCGTTGGTGGCTTCAAAGTTACTTTTATCGTCGGGCTATGCTTTTATGGGATTGGAACTGTCATCTTCTGGCCCTCGGCTGTTACCCAATCATACGCAGGATTCATGCTCAGCAACTTCGTTGTCGGGTTTGGTCTATCAATTCTAGAGGTCGGCGCAAATGCATTCCTAATACTTTGCGGCCCCCCTGAATACGGCGAGACTCGCGTGCTCATGGCGCAAGGTATCCAAGGCACTGGCAGTGTTCTTAGCGGCCTGCTGGCCCAGAAAGTCTTCTTCAAGGGCATCGTGGAACAGAGCAGCGCGACCAGCATGACTCTCATCAACGTGCAATGGACATACCTAGGAATCACACTCCTGTGCGTTGCCCTTGGGCTCTTCTTCTACTACATGCCACTTCCCGAAGTGAGTGACCGTGAGCTTGAGCAGTCCGCCAAGCATCTTCCCATGGACCCTCAGAAGAAAAGAGGCGGTCTACAGCTCCGCACATGGAGCCTTATCCTCGCCGTTATTGCTCAGTACACATACGTCGCTGCCCAGGAGTGTTTCAGCATCTACTTCCGCAGCCTCATGATATCCATACTCCCCAACACACCCAACACCGGCGAGAAAGCAACCGAAGGTGCAGGCGACATTCCCAACCCGGACAAACCGCCTGGCATCGCACTCTCAATACCCGATTATCTCCTCATCGCGCATACCGCCTTTGCTGTGTCCCGCTTCATGGCAGCTGGCCTGGCATATCTCTCTGTATATCGTTCCCGCTTCCCACGACCCCGCACAATCCTCACCGCCTGCATCGCTGGCTGTTTCGTCTTTGCCCTTCTTCCTGTGGTTGTCCGTCCACCCAACCCTAACCTTCTTGTTATACCCATCGTTCTCTTTTACTTTTTCGAGGGCCCCATATACCCTCTTATTTTTGCTATTGGTCTTCGCGGTCAAGGTCGACGCACCAAGCGTGCTGCCGCCTTTATCACTATGGGTAGTTCCGGCCCCGGTTTCTTCCCCTTCGTCATGTACGGCATAATCAAGCACGGAGGCACCGTTAGAACGGCTTTCATCGTCGTCATTGTCCTCCAGGCTGTTTGCATGTCCTACTCGGTCTTTCTCCAATTTATCAGCGACGCCAAGCAGCTCGTCGATCCTTGCCCTGCGGTGCGTGATGCCCTTAGACAGCCGGATGAAGAGATGCCGTCGCCCATGGAGACAGTGATTGCTGGGAGGGCGCGACGACAAAGCACGATGAAGGAGAAGTCTCAGGGGTTCTTGGATAAGGTGTCACATGGAACCAAGGCCATCAGTGCCAAGTTCCTCAGTACTCGGCGCCGGTCTTCACAACCCTCGATCCACCAATGCGAAGATAGTCGCGACAATGCGGCGCCATAATTAATGCTCATGCCTCTTTTTCTCCCATCTTTATATATATTTTACGGTCGAATAGTTTCGGAACTCTTGGATTCATAAACAGCGAAGAAAAGGGAGGCGTCAGGTTGGGTCAATAACGGATGGATTGCTTTTTGGATGCTCTATACCCAACAGGTCCTTGTCCTTGGATGGACATTGGTACATACCCTTTTTTAGTTATAGTTTCAAAGATATGTATATGTGTATATATGTATCATATGTTTGATACGATATGATAATCAATGCATTACCAAAAGCTCAAGAGCCAAACCGCCAGAAATCTGATGGATGCTGCTATTTCCTGGCCGTTTTTAACTGACTGGGTTGCTCGTCAACCTCAATATCATTGCTCATATCGTTTGATTCCAGCTCAGATCTGCAATCACATGCAATAAAATCAATCATGAACTTTTATTCACCACCCAAATTGCTCCAGATGCAACTCAACGCCAGCTCTATTTTCCACGATACAGTCTGCAGCCGCGTTCTGAACGGCCGACATGAGTGTCCGTGGTCCGCAGCCCATCACCAGCACTCGTTTGTCGGATGGCGTACTCTCTATCAGTTCTTTCACAAGTGAAGCTACATCCGGTCTCCCAACGTGAAAGACATCACCGAGAGAAGCATTTATCGCGACTGGAAGACCTTCGTTCTTCTCAGTGTCAAGTGATAATCGAGTAGTATCGACTTGCGAAAGACCGTCTTTTTCTGGGTCGGGCTCGACAAAAGTGCTACTTGAAGAAGCGTGCGATCCGGAGGAAAGCTGTCTCCGGGGGGCAATCTCGGTTTCTGAAGCTCGTGTTACATAGATCTTGGTCAAGACACGATAGTCTTGACGTAGAGTCTCGATATGTTCGGCGAACCAGGTTAGATATGCTGCAAGATTGGTTAGTATTGCGACATCACGGGTTTTAACGTGGACTTGCTTGGTTTCCTGATCATCCATATAAATTCGATGTCGATCTCAGCATCTGTGTCCAGACTTTTGAGCATATCTAGGGCCGCGCCAACCGTGAAACTTGCACCGCTGCCCCCTGCTATAAGCATGACCTTGTCATACCCCTTGACATCGGGGTGATTACCGTAAGGACCCTCGACTGACCCTTTCAATGTGATTCCCGGGCTCTCAAGGGCACACTTGTGCAGAGCCTGAGTGAACCCGTCTTGGGCTGCCACAACAAACTCGAGGGGATCGGTAGCAACCATGGTGAAAGGGTGGGTTTCAATGGCGCGTACCGCGGGGATCCAAAGGAAGCCATGTTTGCCAGATGAAGATCCAAATGGCACCTTGGCAAGTGTGACACGAGTACCGCCATTGGGGAGCGGCGTGAGAGTGACGGTGTTATTGGCGCTGTTAGCGATGATACGTGCGAGGCGGATGACTCGCTCGAGGACCCAAATTCCTGCTGAAGCAAAAATGACGTAGAGAACCTTCTTGCTAGGCTCCGGCTGATGGAGACCGGTCATGATGACAGCAAGGATCCAGAAAGCCACATGAAGGTAGTAAAACAGTTCGTACCACCACGTCCGGAGGACAGCACCGGCAAAGCCAAGGGCTAGGAATGAGCCCATAGCGACCATGCCAAAGATTTCTTCTCTCGCTAGCAAACGCTGGAGAAAGTTTTGGGCACCGAACACGGCAGCGTAACTGCAAGAGTGCACTATGGCGAAGATGAGAGTAGTGTAACCGGTTATGCGATGGAGAATGTTGAGGCGCTCATAAGAGGAGGTCATGAATACGACAACGGGAGTATTCTTGAGGGACAGTAGGACGACGATGAGGAGATTTGCAATGGCCATCCTGTATAGATTACGTTATTAGAAGCTTGTTGAGAAATTAGTTTGAAGACTAACCATCCAGTTCGAGAGGCCATGTTGGAAAGAAGCGGCATATTGTCGTTGTCCAGGTAAGTAAGAGTGACGATGGCGTTGATAACTAGATATCCGATCACAGTAAGAGTATATCCTCCCGACGGTAGCCTCGCGATGTTTACAAGAGCACTCGCTCTCAGGCGCCTGTGATACAGTTAAACCAATGTCCCGTTCCTGGTGAGGACAGATCATTACCGGAAGATCGCTGTGGTGGTATTTGGCTTGCGCGAGGCACCTAGATCAACGCAAAGCCTTCTGAGAAGAATGGCTATACAAATGGTGAAGTAGAAAGCAGTCATAGCTGCAGCAAAGACAACCATGGCATTGTAGTTCAGTTGTTGACGCCGGGCCAGTTTGGCGGCAAAGACTGGATCTGGATGTGTTGAACCGCCTGACATTGTTAGATCGAAGTGAGGGTGGAGTTTGAGAGTCGAGCTGGCAAATAGTTTCGGATATGAAGAGGAGGAAGAGGTTGTGTTGAAAGTAGAGAGGGGAAAGAAAAAAGTAGGCGCTGCCGTCGACTTGGTTACCCGTACTTAAGTAGGACAAGACACAATGATCGTGAAGAACGAAGTCAGGCAAGGTATCAGTGTGTCAGAGGATCAGTCTCCGAAGTCACACGGCGACGACTAACTGAGGTGTAGCCAATGTTCGGAACTCATGGGCGTTGCCTCTCTTTCATATCTTTTGTTGGCTGGTATGATCAGAGACTTTGATCATACAACCTGACACTTTCGCGTTCTATCGCAAATGTTTTAAAATATTCGCATAGGGGCTGTTAGTGATCAATATGTGGGATCTATCGGGACGTCGGGAATAGCCCTGGAGAGAACCCATGAGCAGCGCATTCATCAGCAGGGACGTACCTGTAGCTTTGACCACTGACAGATACTTGACCGGTAACAGATATGCAGTGGAGCTCATCTGGGCAGCGTGTGACTGATGCCAGAAGTTGATCTGTGAGTGGTTGTGAGTCCAAAGATCGCGGGAACTGGCATGAATCATCATGAAGGATTGAGCTCGAAACCGGGTCAACACGCCTGACCAAAGGTACAACGCATTTAATCTCTGTGCCAATTTTACGTCTTGGTTTCGAAGCCGCAACAATCTCTCTGTCCGTCATCTAACGTCAAAGCACGTGTTCTTTACCAACATGTAGAGCTGCGTCGGCCACCTCTAGCGCTTCATGAGGCTGAAACTGTGCTTCAACCTCTGCATGACCACTTGCATTGATCAGACAAATACGGCTCAAGAGAGTATAGGTATAAAAAGGAAGCTTTTGTATGGTATCCCATGCCCGAGTCGAGGCTGTGGGCTTCCTGGTCACGAGTCTTCTGGATGTCTTTCAGGAGAATCAGTCGAATACAAAACGCCCAGATAAATGCGACAACTTCGCCGCAGATTATAGTTCATGAGAGGCGTAACTTTCATTGACCTTTACTCTCAGTTTGCGGTAACCCTTTGCACATGGCTTGGTCACTTCCAAATACTTGACCCTTTGTAAACAACAAGTAATGTAGTCTGCAGGGATAACCAACTTTCTGTCCCAGAGTATACGCATACACAACCCGCTTTTGTGTTGTATGACTTGAGTTGTTTCAGACTTGCTTATATCTCATTCTTTCTCATGACTCTAAGGAATCGCTTTGCGTGGGGACGAAATCGAATGAAACTTTTCAGGTACGTCCTGAAGTTCGCAAGCTGATATCGCAGGATAGAGTCAGCATCCTGTCTGAGTTTGCTCAGGAAATAAAGTAAAAGGAAGCCTCATGCCTTGACAGGCTTGTCACTGGAACCTCAAAAGGAGGAGCAAGGATCGGACGAAGCGTCCGGCGGAGTGCCGCTTCCAACGATATTATCAAGATGAAGAGAAGTTCTTCTTGAGATGTGCCCCGAATCTTCTGGTTCCACTGGCAGGACCCTCCCTTGTGTCATTTTCGGTCGCTTGAATGCCCCCGACCAGCACTTTAACCAAACGTATACCTCGATCTCAAAGCAATCCCTGTGTATCGTCGGCTTCTACCCCAGATGCGACGGCATCGCGTGATACAAGCATGCTTTGTCAAGCTGACAGATATGTCGAATCTGTTAAACGTTGTCGCACAACATTGTGTGGAACCAATGTGCTTGATGCCGCTACATGAGGTTGCCAAAAATGTCGAGGCGGCTCTTTGCAAAGTACTCGGCATCATTTATGGTGTAGATGGTTGCACACAGCTATGGCAGGGCTTTCACCCCCTTTTACGATGCGCCACCGTTTCATTCCTGCCAGAAGCCGTCGGACCTCCAAAACATATATGTATTGCTTAGAACGAGTGGCTGATCAGTTGACTGTGCCCCCAGACGCTAACAGCATGGCTTGTAGTATCGCAGACACAGTTATGTCCCTGGGCAAGCATAAGGCGACAAACTATCAAGGCAGCCTCATACAAGGGGTCGTTTTCTGATACAAATTCTTCATTGTCACCTCGACGAGAGCGATATGCGTCTAGCCACATGAAAAGACGCAAATCGATGATCGACTGTATGTCTGGTCATTTTCCACCCGACCAGCGGTTGTTCTGAAACCGGCTGAAGTTGCCTTGTGAAAGCTCGTGCTATAATTTGCTAGTATTAGCAATCACAATGGCTAGATACCCGGGTTGCTCTTTGGTGATGAAGCGGGAACCCGCTCGGATGTGACAACCATTGGAGTTCTGGATCGGTCCGTTCATCTATGTCTTTGCTGACGTGTGACGAAATTGTGCAGGAAACTTCTAAGCGATTGACATTTTCATGCCTCCGTTCGCGCAAATTACACTGCCTGTTGTCCACCCACTCTCTTCTGAACAGAGCATATCAATTGTACCGGCGATTTCGGTTGTAAACCCGGGCCTTCGATTACCCATGTTCTCACGTACAGTTCGATCAAAGCGTTCAGCATCAGTCCCAGCCATAGCCAAAACCTCCGGTTCCCCGTCGTACTGCGCCAATGGGGCTGCGTCAACATAAGGCTGGTTTATGTTCCAGAAAGTCTGTCCAGCGGCTGCGTACATATCCCCCCAAGCAGGCCCGGGGTTGACAGCATTGACTGTAGCACGAGTAGCCAGCTCACGACTCCAGGTCCGTGTCATTGCTTCCAAGGCCGCTTTACTCCCAGCGTAAACAGACTGGCCCTGATACCCGATAGACGAAGATACACTGGAAACGTTGACAATACGGCCCGCGCGGTTTGTGGGAAGATGCGGGGCGACAGCCTGGGTCAAGAGGAGAGGGGCCAAGACATTGACATTATAGACGCGGTGAAACTCGACCTCTTGGATTTTTCCATGTCTTTCATCATTCATATGCTGGTTGGACGAGACACCGGCATTGTTGATTAGTATATCGATTTGGAAAGGCTTTTTCGGGTTATATAAATCATGAAGGCAGCGTGCAGCCTTAATAATTTTGGGAGAAGCTTCGGATGGCTCGCCCAAATCGGCCTGTACTGCAAGGCATTGAATGCTGTGTTGAGCTGATAGCTCGTTGCAAAGATTTCTAGCTATTTCTGTGGACGAGTTGGAAGTGTAAACAAGGAGAAGATTGCATCCTTTAGCGGCAAGTCTCGCAGCAACTGCTGCACCAATGCCTTGGCCGAGTCAGCGACCTTGTAAATTGGAAGTGGTTGGTGATATACCAACCTCGAGAGCCACCTGTGACTATTCCGAGCTTTGAATCATATGGACGAGGAGACCTAGAGGAAGCTGCTGTATTCGCCATGATAGATGAAAGGATGAGTAGGTTGTGTATACCAATTGTTTGAGGAACAGCTCACTGAGGACGAATTCAATGAGAGTTAACATAAGCCGGTGTGTGCTTTGATATAAAATCAAATTCCAAAAGTAAATGATGCTCAAAAGTTCTATTTCTTATGGCGATGGGTTTTGGAGGGATGGTTGAGAACCCCACGAAGGTGCCTTCCATCGAGTCGTCTGCATCATGAAGGTGGGGGGCATGTGACGTAGACAACCTATCTCGCTAAACATACAGGCAAGTGCGACACTGTTAATTGATGCTATAAGAATGCATGGTAAAGCTCTTTCCATGAATACAAGACATAGACCTCCATATTGACTTGTCGTGGTCATAGATTTAATCACATTTTCCATTTGGAAGCCACTTCCCTTCACATTTGAAGAATTTCAAGACAGGAGCCTACCTACCTTACCTGCTTACCTACCTCCCTTGCGGCCACGGTAAGTACTAATGCGGGGGCCTAGGTATGAGGGGTAACAACTGAGGAGTGCTCCGGGTTTACGTACGTATCCCGAAGTTCCTCCACTACCTACATACTTTACAGTGGAGGATGCTGCTGATGGTGAACCAAATGAAGTGGCCCTAGGGACTTCTTCCCACAATCCCTAGAGCAAGGGTCCTGGCCAATCAGAGACTCAATATAATGGAATCAACGGTCTCATTGACGGACAGCCGAGAATGTCTCCATCGAGCCTTTCTTCTTTTATACAACTAACGGCTTTAGTAGTCAAATGCTCCTTCGACCGCCAGTTTGTTGCGCTCCCACTCGTCTCGTTTGGGTAACTCCGAATACTTCACGATGGAGACGGAACAACGATGGTAACAAGGAGTTGTCCTGTCAAAGACTTCGGAATGTCCCAACTAGGGAGAGCATCTTGGTATCGGAGGGCCGTGAGTCGTTCGACGCCATTGACTGTTGATAATAAACAGAGGGTCTTCAAAGAGGGAAGGGTTCCGGTGCGCGGAACAAGGTGAGGGGACGTGGCCAGCAATTGCTATCCTCGGATGGTATACAATCTCCTACCATCATATCTTTTGAGACACGGTCTCTCTGCTGTTCTCCCCCATCACTTTGTATGCTTTGTTTATTGGAGAAGCAGCACTCAACATGTCTGATCTCAACCCCCTCAATGGAGGCAACTTCGTCCATGATAACAATCGCGTGGTTGGTGGAGGGTCCATTCTGAAGCGTTTCTCTCTTCAGGGCAAGACTGCCATCATTACCGGTGCTGCCGCTGGCATCGGCCTTTCTATCGCCGAGGCCTACGCTGAGGTCGGGGCCAACATTGCAATCTGGTACCGTACCAGCAGCAAAGCTGAAGAGCGTGCTGAAGAAATCTCCAACAAATACAACGTCTCAGGTAGAGCATTTGCAACTTCCACCCAAAAATCCAACTTTTAACGAAACTTGTCCAGTCAAGGCCTATCAGGTTGATATGAGAGATGCAGAAGCTGTTGAGAAGGCTGTCGACCAGTCAGTCAAGGAACTTAATGGTCGGTTGGATATCTTCGTGGCCAATGCCGGAATTCCTTGGACGAAAGGTCCCATGGTCGACGGCCCTCTTGATCACTACCGTGACGTTGTCCAGACCAACCTGGACGGCACCTACTTCTGTGCCAAAGCTGCAGCCAAACACTGGCGTCGCCAGAAGGTCGAGGGGACTGATATTAACGGTCAACCTTTGACAAACTACACATCTGGTAGTTTCATTGCCACGGCGTCCATGAGTGGAAGCATCGTAAACACTCCTCAACTCCAGGCTGCTTATAACGCCGCCAAGGCTGGTGTCATTCACCTCATCAAGAGTCTGGCTGTTGAGTGGGCTCGATATGCTCGTGCCAACGCCATCTCTCCCGGTTATATCATTACTGAGATCTCCAACTTTGTGCCACAAGAGACAAAAGACATTTGGAAAGACAAGATTCCTCTTGGGTATGATTTCTCTATCTCTATACAGTCGATTTGCTGACAAGGACACAGCCGTGAGGGCGAGCCTCATGAGCTCCAAGGTGCTTATCTGTTCCTAGCATCAGACGCTTCCACATACGCCACTGGTGCCAACTTTGTTATCGATGGGGGCTACAGTGCTCCGTAGTTCTGATATTTGAGAAATAGAGATATATCATTTATATATAAAGAACGACGAATCACCCAGGTAGTATACAAATCTCAGCTTCACCATTATTTTAGAAGAATAGACTATACCAAGTTATAAGAGCCTATAGAGAATCAGAATATAGATAAAAGAATCTGCGAGAAACTATCAAAACACATACGACAAGTCTAAATTTTTGCCAATACTTCATAGACAACTCTGTCAACAAAAATCACAATGCTCAAACTGAAATATTTCTCCTTAGTCGATATACTCGCCCTGGTCCAAGCCATCACCTCACCTGTCCTTTTTAAATTTCTGGGGGGATAAAGGAGAGTGAATTCCCGTGAGACGTAACGACTCTGCCTTCATGGCCGGGCCGTCCTTGATAGTCCCCTGAATTTTGGTGTATTGGCTCTTGTTCTTTCTTCTAAAGGGATTGAACGGAAGTCCTCCTTTGATACCAAGACTATTCTCTTTCTCATCGTACTTGGTCGCATGGAGAATAGAATCTGCAAGTTGGACAAGCTGCGCAAAAGAGTCGCTCTTTGGGAGCTTAGTGAGTTCATTACGTCCATGCTTGACGTATTTAACCCCTTCGATCAGAACATTCTCGTCTTTGGTCGTTAAGACTTGGCGCATACCATGTAGGATTAACATAGAACCTTCGACTTGCAGATTGACCTCTGGATCCATCGTTTGGAGAAACTCTTTGCATGACTTGACCCATTTGTCAGCGTCATTCAGGAGAATCTTTGCCAATGTATGATCGCCCTCCCGTAGAGCAAGTTGAAGATAGTTACGAGTTCGGAAGAAGCAGACCAAATTCAGATAGTTGATTCGGTCCACGAGGTTCGGTGCTTCTTCTTGGTCATCGATATCTTGATCCTCGTTCCGAACTGCATTGACTAGACTATCAACCGTGGTGTAGTTGGGTTTTCCCTGGACTGTGGTACCGCCGTTGCTGGCCCGAAGCTCCTCTTTGAGGTTTTGAAGTTGTAACTCCAGTTCCTTCACCCTGTTTCTGCAAGCATCATCCTGGGTGGCATTGGACTTTGCCGATTCTGCTGACCAGGGCTTCTTCTCCAAACTTTCCTTGGTTACAGATGTTACGGGTGGGCTCTGATCAGACTCGGAGGCATCTCTGGCGGAAGTCAATGGGGTACTAGGCAGGTGTACGGTAGATGTAGGCGGGATAGAATTTTTGTTGTATTGCATTGAGGAATCCTCAAGGTGCGCCTTTTTCTCTTCCGCCTGGCCCACTGCTGTCATACCAGGATACAAAGCCAGTTGGCGAATATCTTGTGTAGTTACTCGAGGGCTCGCTTGTATATCTGTCTTCTCTTTTTCCTGTTTGAGCCTTTGTATCTCCATGTTGAGCTTGCTGTTTTCAGCTTGCAGCTTCTGACAGCGAGACTCCCTTGCCTCACACTCTTTGATGGCTTGTCCTAGCTTCTCAGTTACGTCACGCTGCTGCGTGGCCATTTCGAGCTTCAGTCGAGACATGCTCTTGATGTACTCGTTAACGTACTGGACAGGGACATCCTCCTTGTTCCTGCACCAGATTAAGAGAGCTGCATGGAGTCCGTTGTTGGAGATATAATGATGAGCCACTTCCTCTCTCAGTCCAGGAGTTACATTAACCCCTTGTTCTTCCAGGCCTTTGATCTGCTTCTCGGCCTTCTCCATTGGAGGAGTTGTAGGTCGCAAGTGAGGGCCCAGCGGGTTGGGTGTACCTATAGCAGGGTCAGTTGTTCTAGCATTATACGCTTGTTGCGCGCTCTTGATGTCGTCGTTTGATACTGGCATGTTCCGTGCGAACTGAAATTCACGATCCGGATTGCCACGTTCGGCTTCATGCTGCTTGCTTCCCCACCAGCTGAGCTCCTTTGTCTTTCTCTTATCTCTATAATTGTTGTATGTTTCTACGGTCTCCCGAGCCACTTGAGTCCTGGTTGGTTTAGTTGGCGTGGGGGAATCATCGAAGGAAGGCTCGTTCTGGCTATGAGGAGATTCCGAGCCAGTGTCTTTGAGGGTTGGTTGTTGGTGGTGATGCACTGTTTGTCTTGTCTCCTGGACCTCTTGCCCAGTCTCCGATTTGTTATCTTGCAACATCTTGAGATTTGGAATCTGGTTCCAGAGGAATCAGAAGAACATTGTCTGAGAATGAGTCTCTGGTTATGGCATGGGCAATTTCTGAGGGTTTCTGAGGCTTTAATAATCCCGGTGGGAAACGGTCCTTTGGAGCTGGATAGGCTTTGTCCATCAAGAGTGTCCGTATAGTGGCCCTCAAGATGAGTGTTCTCTTCGAACAGGGACTTGAGAGGATTGAATACAGGAAAGGCTGGTTAATTGCTGTATCACGTTCTTGAGAACGTCTTCGTTTGGTGAGCATGTTCCTTTTCATTCTTACAGCAGAGCAACTTCATGGACAGTTGATTCTGGTGAGTTCAATGTTTAGTATAAGGGTCATTTCTATTCCATATTCCCCCCCCTCAGTAGGCCAAGTAACTTGGTCTTCTTCTAAGGCGCTCTTCATCGATCATTTTGACGTCTTGTGTCCGTCCAAGTTTATCGGCAGCTTCTGTCTTGAACCAGTGAATATCATGACAATATAGACCCTTTTGAACTACAATCGCCCACCCCCAGACTCTTGACGCTGATATTCTGTGATGGTTGTACAAACCTAACTTAGGTACTCGAATCGAGCCCTTTGTTCATCGATTATTAGAGCTGCCAATGCGAAACAAAGGACCACCGCAAAGTCGTGCTCAATTTATCGTACTTGTTCTAGATTGACCCAAAGATTTGGTTTTCAAAGATAGAACTCTTAGTCGGCAAACCTCAATCATGTGTTGAACAATATATTATTTTACCATGTTTATACATAAATCTCTTTGTCAATGTCAATGAGGGTGCTGAGGTCCATACAATGACCATTCCTTTCTTGTTTTTCTTTCTTTTTTGACTCCAATATGAAAAGATTATTGAGATATGGTAGTATGACTTGTACTATCAATACCAGGCAATTTCTCTCAGAATGCGTTCCACGCTGGTGTCCTCGATACTATGTCTTCTGACCCTTCTCCAGTATACACCCTGTCTTCCACATGCACCGAAAACTCAGTAGTTAACTTGATGCCTCTTTCATTCTCCAACATTGCGGATCCAGTGACTGATTCAGCATCCGATGCCTTCCTCTTCCCTCTCAAATCTCTTGGCTGCCCGTGGATTGAGACGTGAGGGTTTGCAGTCATGTAGTCTCTGTGCCAAGAATCATTCAGGGGCTCTTGGGCGCTGCTTCGAGATAATTTCCTCATGCTGTAATGATTATAGCACTGGTTGTTGGTCCACTCGAAAAGGGGCTGGAAAGCCGGGAGACAACTGCACCAGAGACCTGAGTTGATCTCTAGGGGGAAGAATGGTGCTACTCGAAGGCTGTTGTAAGTTCTATAGTATATGTCAGTTCTCATTCTTAATACACCGCAGTGGTTGACTAACATGTCTACATTGATGTTGGTTATAAGCAGAATAATGAGCCTGGTGATTGTTGAAACAACGGCAAACAGTCCAAGCAGAAGCATCAACATCATCTTGATGGCTTGAGCTCGTGTCTTATTGGTTGACGCTGAAACCCATATGCAGAGGCTGAGTATCACGACGTTGAGAATAGTGGACATAATCGAGTGAGCCCATCTCATACGAGACAGGCTATATTTCGAAACGCATTGTCTGTCTGGTTTTGCGGCGTCGAATACGTCTCTATTAAACTCAGTCTCCGAGTGTTTTACGAGGGTGAGAAAGGAATCAGCATACGATACCGGGCTACAGGACAAAAGGACAAACAAGAATGAAGTCACAGCAGTGATTATGGTTGCCACAAAAACTCCATAGACGCATGTCATAAAAGACTCTGCAGGCTCAGATCAGTAATAGGAACTTGTAAGTGGGTGATTGTCTTACTCTCTCTGTTGATGCGAGGAAGATAAGCAAGGATTGATAGCCTGACAAATCCACCAGCCAAGATGAAAACTAACTTGTCGACAGGAAATAGCTGTAACAATGAACAGTCAATGTCTGGGGTATGCTTGTAGAATTCGATGCTTAGGTACATACTGACAAAAGCTGAAGCAACGTCTCTCTCGGCACATCCTGTACGTGATATCCAACACCCTTGGTCAAGAGGACGATTTCTATACAAGAAAAGCTCATGACAAGGCCCTGGTCATATGTTAGTGTGCTCTGGTTTTGATGGGATGTTACAAGGAGTATTTACCCAGGCTACAACAGCCAACCCATCATCCCATCCAAGATTCTTGGCCATAATGCCACGAACATACAATCGCAGAATCATCAAGATATTAGTGATGACCATCAAGGCGACGTTGAGGTCGAAAACAGGTTGGCCATTGCCGTGCCTGGGCTCAAAGTCGGCCCTTTCCAGGACCACCATCCTACCCAATCGGATCCGTCGCCGTCGTCGTGATGGTGATAGTAGTGGTGATGGATATAGCCCGCGTCTTCTCGTCGTCGTCGTTGTACTCGGAAGGACGGCTTCTACCGAGCTTGCGATTGATGATATCCGATATCCGTGCAAATGAGCAAGACATTGGTGATAGATATGAAGAGTCACTCAGTTTCTGACATGGGTGCCTGAGCATTTAGAAGTGCAGCGTGTGTTGGAGAAGAGAGGAATCGTGGTCTACGGGGGTAATCCCATTCTTTAGAGTTGATGAGCCATGGCGTACGCTTCCAGACAGTTTTGGACATTCTTGGGCATAGGTCAGAGGTCTATAAAGCCACGTTGTCGTCCATCGCGAGCCAAAACGTTGGTGGGAGTTTCTCTTGGCCGGACCTGGCTAAGCGCTGTTGATCTTCTCTTATTGATCATGAGACATCTTGAGCCAAACCCGTGGCCACGTTACACGAGGGACCGTCTTTCAGTAGGATAGGCTCTAAACTTGGAGGGACAGGAATAGTATTGGTATAGAGTTGGCAACTTATTTTGAGACCTCATGCCAGCCTTCATCAGACCCCTCATCTCGACTCCTAAAATCACAGCAGCATAGTTGAGAGAGGCTGGACCACTAGGAACCCGACTCTACAACGACCAAGGAGTATGATATACAAGATGCCGAACTCATGGGACCCGTTTCCTGCTATTTCTTGGCTGCTTTCTCTAGATAATGTGAAGCCAGTGGCGATTTCGCAACAGTGACTCGGCTTCAATCCAATAGATAGATTATATTCACGAATGGGTCAAATATATTTCCGATAGCGTCAAATCTGGCCGATCCGGTCGATCCTGTCTTACCCTCCCGTTCCTGGCGAGGCGCTAACTCGGCACAAGCATGCCTCTGTGCCTGGCATATTGTACCTACATCGTGGGCTGTAACCTCTGCATTCCAGTCAATAATACCACTATTGACAGACCATCTTGGCACTCTAGGTTTCGACTTCGACTGTCATGTTATGCTGAACGATCTGCGCAGCTCCGAGATTAGAGGTGGTGGCAGTTTCTCGTTGCATGAATGCTGCAAGGATAACCAATATGTGTCAAGTAGCCATTTGTGACCCTCGACAGTACAATACGATACAAGGTTTCGTTAAAATCATCTTTTGCGCCCGCAACAGTCCTTGAAACACGTTCACAAGCTTTCAGAGCTTATCAGGTATTGCCTGGGAGTCCATGCATTTGAAAGAGGCTGTGGAAACATAACAGGGAAGTATTGGCTTTAATGTAAAATATGGTTCATGTAGCCAGACGAGTTAAACATGAACCTAGCTAGAGTTTGAGTTCCCTCAGTGAAGAATGACAATCTTAACCAAGTCTAGCATAAACTGACTTGTTCTCGTTGAGACTGGTCAATTGTCAAAGCCGTGGCATCTTATCGCAACATCGAATATCAGTGCACCTGGTAGTTACCTTCTTAGTATTGTCTGGCACAGGAACTCGTTCCTTGATAAATTCACATTAACCTAGATGCGACGCAGAGGCAGGTGCCCGAGTGGACGCATATATATATAAACCTAATATATAATTCAGAACCGCCACCCATACAAGTAACAATTGGAATCCAACATCTTAAAAAACCCCAGTGTCCTCAGCCTGAGAACCATAAGGTCCAACACCTTTCAGCACCCAAAATGAACAAAATATCGCACAGGTTGCCTATTCCTACCATGGCCTGTAGATAGCCATACCATATATCATATCACAGCGAGTAAGCCAGCCAGCAGCGCTCCCTGAAACCGCACCCAACCCTCCAGTATAGCTCAGGGTTTTATAACTTCCCCGCCAACTTGGTTACCACAGTTCTCCATCGGGAACCATGTCCTTTGGTGCATGGCCCCTCTGTTCTGCCCTGCAACTATTTCGTGATGCACGCACAGCCGCCAGATTCAGCGGTGCAGGTGGTCCCTTACGCGGGGCATTAGGGTCTCGAGGACTCGGGGGCCTTGGCACCGGCTTCGGATGCGCAGGCAGGCCCATGGACCCCTGTGGAAGCTCTGGTGGTCCAGCTGAGTTCCGGTGTTTTGGTGACGTCGGTGAAATCTGTTTGCGGATGTCGGGGTCATATAAATGGTGGACTGGATGGCCACTAGGGGTGGGAGATTGTACAGGGGTCGGTCGACTCTGACGTTTGATGCCGCGAGGTGATGTAGGGGCCCAGGCATCAGCAAAGGCATTGCCTGGGTGGATGGCTGTCAAGAGGGCTGCGGCTAAGAAGGGGAGAAGTCCTCCAACAACCATGAAAGCAGCCTCGTTCTGGAAGACATCACCCGAAACACCATCTGCAAACTCGACAAGCCGATAGAAG
>JAAQRH010000404.1:0-21419 GCA_013186785.1 Fusarium pseudonygamai
TACATTTCTAGCCCCTGCAGTCTGCATGTGAAAGGGTGGTGTTGTGTATTGCTGACACGACGTGTTCAGTGGACAAACGGTTTGGTGAGCAAAAGTTCTTCGTAGTTTCACCTCATTGTGTACAACAAGGTAAAAAGAGTATAATCACTTATCAACCCGATTATACCTACTCTCCTTTTACCCGTAAGTAGTAAAAAAAAAGAACATCTAGCTGTTCATTATATTGTCATGGGGTCATCCCGACTCGAACATCAAGAAAAAGTACAGGAAATACTGAAAGACCTCGGCGATGTAGGGTACGTGGATTTGGCGTTGAGATGCTAGGTAGAGCAAAATAAAAGGATCAGAAAAGATAAGACCATCTGGAAGTTAAGCACAAAATGTGCGATATGAAGTTAGCGGCTTATCGTCTATATCTGTCAGCGATCGCCCCACCTTACCTTCCTCACAAAATGCGTACCACGTGATTAGGCGTCACCGCGTAGCTCTGGGCACGCGTCCCCTCAGGTAGCACTGGAGTCAATTGCCACGAATCACCAAGACTTCACACTGCGTCGCTAATCGCCCCTTGTGAATCTTCTCTTACGCGGCACTATCTTATAAGTTCTGTTTCTATCATCTGTTCGACATCTCGGATCAAAAATGGACTTGTCCGACGAAGACTTTGACTCCGGAGACGCTCTCTTTGACGACGTGGATGAAGATGACCTCATCTTTGACGAACTCGAAGAGATGGGAGTGATGAACCCGACCAAGAAGCATAGCAGAGGCAAAGAGAACGACATACAAGATCAAGCGCCAGCTAAAAAAGCACGACATGGGTCCCTTAGTAGTTCCAATGGCCGACTTGTCGAGACACAACGAATTCAGCTTGCGCGAAAGCTTTTGGTCGACAAATTTGGCTACAAAGAGTTTCGCCATGAGCAAGAGGCTGCAATCGCAAGACTTTTGGATGGCGAGAATGCACTTGCGGTCTTTCCAACAGGTGCCGGAAAGTCACTTTGCTACCAGGTTCGTTTCTTTCATCCCGACTTCGTCATTCATGTACTAATGCAAGCAGATCCCCGCTATCGCATTTCCAGAAATGGACCGCCAGACCAATGAACGACAGGCCAATGACTCGGGTATCACTATCGTCGTTTCGCCCCTCATTGCTCTGATGAAGGACCAAGTTGATGCTCTCAAGCGCAGAGGCATCGCCGCGGAATGTATGGACTCCACGAAAAGTTGGAATGAAATCCAGGATATCAACAAGGATCTGCGAGAGGGACAGCTACGTCTACTGTACTGCGCTCCCGAGCGCCTCAACAACGAAGGATTCGTTGAGACGATGAAGCGGGTCAAGGGCGGAGTGAGAATGATTGGCGTGGACGAAGCTCACTGCATCTCCGAGGTATGTCTCTCCTCCGTTGACTGAAGCACGATTCCTGACATTGATACAGTGGGGACACTCTTTTCGTCCTGACTACTTGAAAGGTTAGCATCATAGCGCCAGCTGAATGGCCTACGCTGACTCAGGACAGTTGCCCGGTTCGTTCAGGAGATCAAGGCCGAGCGAGTCATCTGCCTGACAGCTACTGCTACACCGCCTGTCGTTAAAGACATCTGCCAAGCTTTCGATATCGCCGACGAAGGTGTTTTCAGAACATCAGTGTATCGCCCCAAGTAAGTTTCTACGCTAAATACCCTGAGATCTTCGCTGATACCGTCAGTCTTCGACTCGAAGCCGAGGCTGTTAAGGCCAAGGATGACAAGTATGAGCTGTTGTTCAAGTTCTTGAAAACGCACCCAGGCTCGACACTCATCTATACGACTCTCCAAAAGGTTACTCAATCTTTGTCTACTATAGTGGTTCTCAGCGCTGATACTTCACGTAGCAAGCCGAAGAGCTAGCGGCGCATCTAACGAAGCAGGGGGTCCCCGCCGCCCACTTCCACGCCGGCATGAAAGTTGATGAGAAGAGAATGATTCAAGATGATTTCATGAGCTCTAGAATAAAAACGGTGGGCTTGTCTGCATCCGAGGCTGAAACACGCTACTGACAACGGCCTAGGTAGTTGCAACCATTGCATTCGGCATGGGTATCGACAAATCAGGTTGGTTGACACGGCCGCGTCTGTGAGCATATGACTGACGAGTGCAGATATTCGAAACATCATCCACTGGGACATACCGAGTACCGTCGAGGAGTACTGCCAGCAAGTCGGTCGTGCTGGTCGAGACGGTAAACCAAGCTACTGCATGCTCTACCTCTGCCGAGAAGACTTTTGGATCAAAGAGAACTTTGCGCGTGGAGACCTACCGTCCCGCAAGTCGTTGCGCAACCTCCTCAAGGAGATCTTCGATGGCGATGTGGTCAAACTTCCGCCCGGCGAAACCTTCAAAGTCAGCCACTACCACCAGTCATCGCAATTCGACATCCGCATGAGTCCCCTGAGTGTCATCTACGCTGCGCTGGAGCTCAGGTTCAATCTCATCCGCGCGACGACACCAGAGTACAGCTCTTACAAGTTCGAAGCACATGGACAATACTATCCCCGTCTCAAGAGCATGAACACGCCAGAGAGCAAGGCCATTCTCAAGCACGCCAAGAAGGCCAAGAAATTCCACTCGATTGATCCAACGAAGGTCGCCAACGATGAGGGTTTACGACGGAATGAGATCATCAACCTCCTCAATGATCTCAACAATAGCGGTGCTATCGTCCTGACCGTCGGAGGAGTCGAACAGAAGTACAAAGTGATGGGCAAGCTACCAAAGACAGACACAGCAATCGACGATCTCACAGACAAGCTCTACGACGACCTTAAGAGGCGTGAGAAGCAGGCTCTCGATCGACTGAAAGATGTGACCAATTTCATCACAGCTCCAAAATGCTTCGGCCTCTCCATCGCACAACACTTTGGCATGGATCTCCCAGAGAACAAGAAGAAGTGCGGGCACTGCACATTCTGTCTCAAGGGTGCAGCCGTGAAGCTGCCGCCATCGCCGCCCAAGCAGGTCGACAGAGCAGCCATCAACAAGGTACTGATATCAACAGACATCCGAGATGATGCGCGTTTTCTGGCGAGGATTGCGTTTGGGATCAAGAGCCCGCGCGTTGGCAAGTTGAAGCTGGACAGGTCTCCGGCGTTCATGTCAATGGCAGATCACGACTTCGATGTACGTGCGACTATTTATGGTGACGAATGATACTGACAATTCTATAGGCAATTTTGAAGGAGTTCAAGAAGGCTTGTCACGAAAAGGATGACTGATTGACTGCTGGAAGCATAAAGTTTCTGTCTACAATCTGTAACGAAGTACATGGCGCTACCCGGGACGGTGTTGTTGCAACTGGTGTTTACTGGAATCAACCGGGCGATGTTCCCCACGTCTGGGTGCTTAATGATGGGAGAAAAATGGGAATATTGGGGGTTTGATGATATCGGGGATTAATGTGGAATGGATCTTGTGTCGCGTACATAAATGAGGTCGCATGTACATTACGATCGGATTCGTATCACGCATAAAATGCGAATACAACTACATGATTCGGAAACTCAACGAGATGGGTCTGGCGTGGAAATGACACGCGTCAGGACACAAGGTAACACGTGACCTCCAATGACCGGAGCAAAACCCGAGAACAAGTGTCGCTTTGGACGTTTTACGTCGCGCGATCGATTTAGCCCTCGAAAGCGCATTTCTCAACGTCCATCTTAGCCCTGTTTGTGGACTGTTTGACCAATTTCTTAGCAGGGCTGACATGGTCTCTGCTTGACGAAAGACGAGATGAGCAATGCAAGGGTGCACTGTTCCCCATCGTGCGATATTGGCAGGGACCTCGTGTAGCAGCCCAAACGCGCATTCGAAAGACGACGGAATTTTTTGAAACGGGCAGACCGATGATTTGTTCTAGAAACTGAGTGAAGGTCAGGTCGGGGTGCGCTATTTTCCATCCCGTGTCAAGTAAAGTCAAGTCAAGTCACTGCGGCGTCGCCTAAAAAACATCCATTAAAAGGGATCCGAATTGCCGGAATGGCGTCATTATGGCAGATGATGTCTGTGAGCATTTGACCAGACATCAAACGACCTCTGAATAGGGTGGCTCGAGTTGCATTCACCCTTGTTCCTTTGTTTTTCCCTGTTTGAGGTTTCCTTTTTGTTCTCTCTTCGGGACGTGGTTGTTTATGCGGAATCGCTAAATGCAGGGGAAAAAACAGGAAAATGATGGCGTCAGTGCACTAAAAGGATGACAGGGGAGGCTATAGCGGTTTTGGTGTAGCCCAAGTGCATTGGATCTCAACAGTCAGCGAACAGACAGACGTTGGATCTCAAGGACCACGGGTACATAACGTTAATTCAATCTATCTCGGACTCAATCTGGGCCCGGACATTGAGTTTCTTTTGTCTCTTCTATTTTTAAGAAAGATTCTGATCAGATACGAGTAACATCCATGCTCCCTGCTTCCCGTGGGGTACCTACTGTGCTGTCCTCGGGCGATACTGTGCTGTAAGTCCCCGTAGGTCCGCTGTAGCGTGCTGTACCTACATTGGACGGAGCAGTTGGTGGGGCGGGCCATGTTTCTACTTGTAACGCTCCAAGCCAGGCTCTAAAATTAAAAAAGGCGCCTTGTTTTCTTTTGACGTAACGGCCCGTTAAATCGAGAGTTAAGCCACGATCAGAATATGGATGCCTCTGAAAGACTTTTCTTTGAAGGAAACGGATCAGAAATAGCACGGGATTGTACATTATTCCCCCCTGATGATAATGGGTAGACGCAGCAGAGAATTGCGTGTATACGAGGCTTGTGCCCATGTGTCACGCTCCCAAAAATAGCATCGTCTCTTCTGACTTTTTTGGCTGACAGGATTGGCATGATGAGAGACTCTACGTCACAGGCCACAAACATCAACCAACCAATTCTGCAAAAGCTGGCATAATATGGAGACACTAGTTACGCGGCGGAGGTCGATCTCTAAGGATCCTTGTTCTTTTCCCTTCCTTTCTCTCACTGTGTTTTCCTAAGCTTCACAAAGCAAGCTGATCTGTGTCAATGTACTGTGGTGTACTGACTGTAGCAGCCCCCCTCTAGCAAGCTCTGTCCAGTTTTTTTTCACCTGATTTTTCCCCCTCTTTCTTTCTTCTCCCCTTCTTTTTTCGTGTCTATCACAGAATATCCTCTCGTTTTTTTGTATCGCATAAACAAAAGTCTGCATCATATCTTGACGAAAAAGAGGGTTTACTCCGTCCATCGTAATACATTTTTTTTTTCTTGCCGTCCCTCGTTTAATTCCCGTTTTAGGCGCCGCCGCATTGCATCACAGCCCGGCACTTCCGATAGCGAGCTCATCTTATCGCATGTCATAATCGGCAAATTTACCTGGGGATTGTTTTTGAAGAAGAAGAGGACCACGGATATCGTCGCACATAATAATTGTCGCTTGCTCTGCTATTTTTTGGGAGTCTTCTTGGGACTGAGGGCAGAGAAAGAAGAGCGAAATCATGGGTTTTAATCCGCCAGGCCAAGGTAACGGCCCAAACTATGATGCGCCACGGGAAATGCAAGATTTGCCGGCTGGCCAAGCTGTAAGTTAGCTCTCTCAACAGTGACTCCAACCTACACAATTGTACAGCGATTCTGATCTTGCGCTTTTCTCTGCAGTACCACTTCCGCGAATCTGACGAGACAGCCGCCGCTCGTGTTTCTCCTGTGAGCAATCCTTACGAACCAGACTACGATCAATTGTCTCCCCCTCCTCCGCTGGGTGCACAACGACCCGTCCCCGAGCAGAACGACTCGAGCCGCGATCTCCTACACAGTTCATACCAAGGCAGCCCAGGCCACAGCAGCTTCGATGGCCACAGTTTCGGCCACAACAGCTATGGGCCTGGTGCTTTTGGGCATTATCCTGCTGATCAGCACGGTCGCATGCCTGGGTCTCCCGGCTACGAATACCCAGAGCCTGAGTACGATGTCGAAGCTTCACGTTTGGCGGAGTCTCGTCTCTCCGTCATGCACCGCGCACCTACGATGCAAGATTGGGGTCAGAATGGCGAGGCTCTGTCTGTTCCAGACTTTGCCCACGGGCGCCCCGACTCAACGTACCAGGAATTCGACGTCGACGAGAGCTGGATGATGCGACAGCAGCAGAACCAGCTCGCAGGTGGTCTCGGTCGCTCAAAGACTCGCAAGGTCAAGCTCGTCCAGGGCTCCGTCCTCAGCATCGACTACCCCGTGCCCAGCGCCATCAAAAACGCCGTCGAACCGCGATACCGAAGCGGGCCCGGAAGCATGGAGGAGGAGTTCACAAAGATGCGCTACACAGCTGCTACATGCGACCCCAACGACTTCACCCTGCGAAACGGCTTTAACCTCCGGCCCAAGATGTACAACCGTCATACAGAGCTGCTCATCGCCATCACCTATTACAACGAGGACAAGGTGCTACTTGCGCGTACCCTCCACGGAACGATGCAGAACATTCGGGACATTGTGAACCTCAAGCGCTCCAAGTTCTGGAACAAGGGAGGCCCCGCGTGGCAGAAGATTGTCGTTTGTCTCGTCTTTGACGGTATCGACAAGGTCGACAAGAACGTTTTCGACGTGCTTGCGACGGTTGGTATCTATCAGGATGGCGTTCTCAAAAAGGATGTCAACGGCAAAGAAACCGTCGCCCATATTTTCGAGTATACCAGTCAAGTCTCCGTGACACCCGATCAACAGCTCGTCCGTCCCGACCCCGACAAGCCTCATCGCAATCTGCCTCCCGTACAATTTATCTTCTGTCTCAAGCAGAAGAACAGCAAGAAGATCAATTCGCATCGCTGGCTCTTCAATGCCTTTGGCCGCATTCTTAACCCGGAGGTCGCCATCCTCATTGATGCCGGAACGAAGCCCGGTCCGCGCGCCCTCTTGTCCCTCTGGGAGGGATTCTACAACGATCGTGATCTCGGCGGCGCCTGTGGAGAGATTCACGTTATGCTTGGCAAGGGTGGAAAGATGCTTCTCAATCCGCTCGTCGCGGTGCAGAACTTCGAGTACAAGATCTCCAACGTCCTCGATAAACCGCTCGAAAGTGCCTTTGGATACGTTAGTGTTTTGCCTGGTGCTTTCTCGGCGTATCGCTTCCGCGCTATCATGGGTAGACCTCTGGAGCAGTACTTTCACGGCGACCATACGCTCTCTAAGTCACTGGGCAAGAAGGGTATTGATGGCATGAACATCTTCAAAAAGAACATGTTCCTTGCCGAGGATCGAATTCTCTGCTTCGAGTTAGTCGCAAAGGCCAGTCAAAAGTGGCATCTCAGCTACATCAAGGCCTCCAAGGGCGAGACTGATGTTCCCGAAGGCGCTGCTGAGTTTATCGGCCAGCGACGTCGATGGCTCAACGGATCTTTCGCCATGTCGCTCTATTCCCTCATGCACTTTGGCCGAATGTATGGATCGGGCCATAACCTCATTCGTCTGTTTTTCTTGCACATCCAGTTCGTGTATAACTTGGTCAATGTCACCTTCTCCTGGTTCTCGCTCGCATCTTTCTACCTCACCACCACCATCATCATGAAGCTTGTCGGAACGCCTCAGGTTCTCTCGGGATACCATGGTTGGCCGTTTGGCGATACAGCCACGCCGATTGTCAACGTCTTGATCAAATACATATACATCGCCTTCCTCGTCCTTCAATTCGTCCTCGCTCTCGGAAACAGGCCTAAGGGTGCGCAATACACTTACGTCCTCTCTTTCATGGTTTTCGGTCTCATCCAGCTGTATCTTCTCGTCTTGACCGGTTATCTTGTGTACCGAGCTTTCACTGGAACGCCCATTGAGGAGCAGATCTCCTTCGCGTCCGGTAAAGCCTTCTTCGATAGTTTCTTCGGAGGCGATACTGGAGTCGCGGGTCTGATCATTATTGCCCTCTTCACCATTTACGGTCTCAACTACATCGCTTCCTTCCTCTACCTCGACCCGTGGCACATGTTCCACTCGTTCCCTCAGTATCTCGTCCTCATGTCAACTTACATCAACATCCTGATGGTCTACGCCTTTAACAACTGGCACGATGTGTCATGGGGAACAAAGGGTTCTGATACTGCCGAAGCTCTGCCTTCAGCCATGATTGTCAAGGACGAGAAGGGCAAGGAAGCCGTGGTTGAAGAAATTGAGCAGGAGCAGGAGGATATCGACAGCAAGTTCGAGAAGGTCGTCTGGCGAGCTCTCGCACCCATGAGCGAAATGGCAGAGGAAAAGCCCGAGAAGAAGGACGTCGAAGATTCCTACAAGTCTTTCCGTACTGGCCTTGTTATTCTCTGGCTTCTCTGCAACATTGTTCTCATCGTCGTCGTCACAACAGACGATTTCATCACACTCGGCGTCTCGGTAAGTCACTCAGTCACTCTCGTCCTCAACAACATACTAATGCCCCGCTCAGAAAGCATCAGAGGTCCGTACGCCTACATATTTCCGTGTCCTTCTTTACTCGACAGCTGTGCTGTCTATTGTTCGCTTCTTCGGCTTCCTCTGGTTCATTGGACGAACCGGCATTATGTGCTGCTTCGCAAGACGATAAACGGGGGAGAGTGTTTTGTCGGGTGAAATGTGTCAACGAACTACATATTCTTGGGGTTATAGGAGAAAATTTCGGTGTGATGCTTCTTGTCAGATATTCTGTTCGGGTTAGGATGGGTTTGAGTTAATAGTGGCATGCAACGACTATTACTTACCGGCGTTGCACATCAGAGGTAGATTGCTTTCGGATTCTTAATCTAATCCATCTTTTTGTATTCTTGATCATAGCCACATGCGCTTGAACCTTTGACGCCAATCCTCTTCACAGATGAAGTCCGGTGATCAGCATGAAGGGCTCGTGAGGCATCCCGAACTTCACTGCCTGTCTACTTGATCTACTTCCACCATTGAGCCAAGTATTGTGGAGTATATTCGCGGTCGCCTCTGAAGACTCATATGTCGTCGCGAGTAGAGTCAGGTTCTAGTAAAACGTACTTGACATGATCACGACTCCCATCGCCTTGATTTATATACCTCAGTATCTACAACTTGGCCTGCAGTTTCAGCTTACTCTCTGCCTGCTTTCTCTTTCGTCTCCAGCTCTCCAACCTCCGTGCCACCATGTCACCCCAAATAACCAGCCATTGCGGATCAAATGCTGGCAACTTGCGTCCAGATGTCCCTTCAGCAGGTTCTCCAGCGATGCCCCTCAGAAACTCGAAGAAGCCTTCGTAGTCGGGCGCAATAGAGTAGTAATCCTTCCCTCCTCTCTTCTCATTCACACGTTGCCGTTCCCATTCTAGTTGCTCTGGAATAGAAGGCAGTGCTTTCGCACGACCGGCAAGAAAACGAGCGATGGCTACGCTTTGCCACTCGTAGGCTCGAAATGTGAAACCTCCTCCAAGCTGCGAGAATGAGTCAGCTTCAGAAGTAGTTGAAAGTCAGAAGACTTACCATTCCGACGAAAGTCAGCGTTGGATCTTCAATGTTCCACGTATGCTGATATACACCAGGAAGTCGACGATAGGCATTCTTGACACGCTTCTGAACCGTAGGGATGAAAGGAAAACTGAAGGTATAACCAGTCCCGTAGATGATATGATCTATGTTATCAAGATATGAACCGTCGGTGAAGTGTACACGGCCAGTCTCTGCATCGAATCGTTGAATGGCTGACTTAATGGTGATCTTGGGATGCTCGAAAGGAGCCCATCCAAAGGCTGGAATGGGCTGGTCTCTTATAGAAGCGAAGACCTGCCCATCCACGACATCCAGGATCTCGTGAATGATCTCGATGGAAGAGACTGAAGCTCCAATCACAATAACTCGCTTCCATCGTCAGCGTTGGACTGTTACAAGACATCGGATATTTTACTTACCTTTCCTTTATACTTGGATCCTTCTCTGAAGTGCTTGCTATGCTGGATTGCTCCAGGAAACCTTTTATCGAATTCCAGCAGCCTTTCGACCTCTGGAAACCAGGGAACGTTGTAATGGCCTGACGCCACGACTACAGCGTCGAATGTCTCTCTCCACCAGTAGTTTCGGCCTTTGAGTACTTTTCGAAGAGTTATAACCCACTCTCCATTCTCTTTCTCGACTCTCTCAACTGCCGTTTCCAGCTCAAGCAACTTGTCATGACCACCACGTGAAAATATACCCTCTATCCATTCACGGACAACAGAGTGGTGTCTAAACAGCGAGTCTGGTCCATACTCATCTAGAGTCTTCTGTGAAAGCTTCTTGGGAAAGGGTTCTTGAGTGTAACTCATAATATCAGGAGCAATATTGCTGTGCAGATTCTCGTGGATTGGGGTATCTGAGAATCGGTGTTGATGGCTGTTTACTGCCTCGGAAATTGCTGTAACAGCTGGTAGGTTCTCAGGAATAGTGATCTCATTATCAGCCTCCCCATTGACTAGTCTCTCCAAGGAAGGAATCCCTGGTGGCAGATGCGGCGTGTGAATCCTACTAGGCCATGAGATAAATCTACTTAGAGAAGAGAGTGTCTCCTACCAGGTTCCTCCAACTGCAGATCTGCGGTCGAACACCCGGATGGTGTCGAACGCTCCCTCTTTGACAAGCGCATCGGTTGCAATGGCACCAGCCGGACCAGCTCCAATTACAGCAACACGTCGAATTTTATGAGGCATTTCTGAAATTACAGATCTCAAGAGAGATGCGGAAGAAAGATAGCTCAGAGAATGTAGCTAAAATAGGCTATGCAACTGATATAAACGCAGTCGACTTTGAGGAGAAGACTCGGACTGTCAGATCCGAAACCGGGTGGAGAGAATTACGCCAGATGCACGGTGATTGCGTTCATGCACGACAATGTAGCACGCAAGAGGTTCTGGGTCCTTCATGATTATGTTGACCGAGGAGCGGGGAAGTTCTCAGATCAACATCTTGTGTTGCCATGCCAATCTTATCAACGCCATGTGTATAGGAGGACCAATAGTCGGTACTTATCGATATCGAATTGATCTTAATGTCTTAATTCTGATGGACTGAAAGTCAGGCATTATCATCAAGACAGACTTGGCATGTATAACAGCTATGGCTATAATGATGACTCCACTGGTAAGTTGTCGCCTGTTGCGTGATCAGAGGCCACTAGCACGCAAATCAATGACCTTAAGTTCATACGAATCACAGTTTAGATGATCCTGAGACCCATAGAAGTCATTATCTTATAGTGGCATCTTCTTCAAGTGATTCTGTCTTGTCATCCGGAGGCAGACTCGGCTTTAACGAATTGGCATCACGAACCTTTAGGTTTCTTGTTATGTTGCTGTCTTGGGCCTGCACCATCCTGGATAGTCAAACTTGACTGCGTTTAATGATTTAGTAATTTGATTATCGTTGAATTGAGCTTCCTTAGTTATGTGAGACGCATCGGCTTGAAGCACTTCACGATAATTGTTAGGGCGTTCTGGGAGATGGACTGGACTCTAGCGAAGCAACAGTGTGAGCCTCTCAAAGCATAAGAAGTATCGTGAGATAAAAATAGAACTTTTTGTAATAAACAGTACTGATATACCTCAGTATCATGCAGCCGAGCCGTATGCGCGAAAAGTGTATGGCTCCAGTATCATCATCTTTGTGATGTTTCCAATGCTATAAAAAGTGCAAGAGTAATTATGGCCTCGTGCCATGTTGTACAATACTTTTAACGCTTGATGAATAGGAACGGACTATCTAAAAGATACACATATCAAGCAGTATCTTATCAGTGCAGTTTATAGAGTTAGAAAACCCATAGTGACGAATTATACGTTGGCAATGGGCCTTGGCGTAGACTGAGACCTCAGTGGGACCAATCAACGGCCATAATGCATACTGCCTCGAAGTTTCACGGACTATATATAATAGGAGGTCTCGATATCAAAGCTTTCCTGTATGGCCTTGCTGTATTGGGTCTCATGCGCCATAGTACTGCTTCGTAAACGCTGACATGAAAGACATCACCTAGCGACCTTCAGACTTCATCAGGGGCTTTCGGGGCCAAAAGAGTCATACAAACTCTTAAGCCAGTCAGTAGAACGGCAGTTCACATAAACTTTGCTCTATAGACACCCTCCGCATCGGACAAATCGACTTGGGTCCGGCATCGCAATTTCGGAGCCGGCGCTCCCTTGCCAACTTCCGCACTTTCGTCAAAGTTCGAATCCAAGGGTGATGGCTTTCAGTTTCAAGGGTGCTGGTTCGAGGCGGGCATCAGGTGCTCAGGCCTTGTGACCTTTGCAGCCTCCCTGGACGGTCCGATAGTCTCGTTCACCCTCTATATCTAAGGTTCTGTGGCAAGATATTTCGCGATGTAGGCTCAGCTACTGAACCCCTCCAAGGTATCAGTGTCTATATGTAATAACTCCATCATAGTTCATTGAGATGAGAGTTGCATCACTGAGGTGATGCGGTGCAGAGGAAACTATACGCCCACGAAAAAAAGTCTAGCGAGGCAAAATAAACATTTCCTCCTTGCTCCAAGCTTTGATCAAGAGTTACTGAGGTCAATCGGGCTCTAATTTGACATTCAGACTGGAGGTCATGGGGTCAAGGAAGATGAGAAGTAATTTCGCTCCAACCGTAGCAATACGATTACGCGTGCCGATATGCGGTGCCCTTGGCATCGACCTCAATCTCGATTCATGACTAACCACGGCAATCTCCTACTGTCAAAGCTACCATCAACATTCGGTAATGGCTGGCGGAATGTTCAATAGTCAAAAGCCTCCCACCAATTCACAACGATTGGTGACGTGGAAAGGTTGGAGGACGACGTAACAGTGCTATAGACATTACCAGCACATTCTTTGTTGGCAGCTCAAAGCAAAGTGGTGTGCAATCTTAGAATGCTACGGCAAATCAGGCACAATAACTGTCTATGGATGGTAACCCCCCAACAAGTGCTGCATCACTAGCGCTACACACAAGCATTCCAACACGAAACAAGACGGTGTGCAGGTGAAGGGTGTAGACTGATTGGTCTACCTGGTTCTTGTGAGGGGTTATCTCTTCTCCAACTGGAAATCTCGATTTAAGCTTTCGGTGATATCACTACCGAGCTACCCCAGGACTTTCTTGTCCGGGGCGTGCAACTGTAAGCACGGTCTTTGTCGATCAGGTGCCGGCTTATCACGGTATCCCGGTCCGGCTTCAGCCTCACCTTGTGGTGTGAAGGCCTTATCATGGTGGGAGGCGAGATCGCTGAAGCTTGTTATCTCTCGACCGAGCATTCACCGCTTGTTTGTTCAGATCATCTCACAGTGGTCAAAGAAGCTTTTGTAAAGTAAAGGTCTTGATTTCTATCTAAGAAATGCTGCAGGATGCAATAGTATAGCTAATTAAGCATCTGCTGGGTCATAATATGTCATGAATAAACAATGCAATCTTGTGTAAAAGAGCAAAACTCGCTTTTATCTTGCAAATCCTCCCATGTAATCCAAATCAATCAGTAAGTTATTCCCATGTCTAAACAACAATGGCCTTGTGCGCTGGCCGGATGTCAATGCCCGATGAGTAGTTGGCAGAGCTTGTGGCCTTGGTGTTGATGGTAGTCTGGGGAGCCTCCTGCTGGGCGGGCCAGATCTCATGGCCGACCTCTTGCTCCTTCTTGTGGTGGTTCTGGAGCTGCTCTCGGATGCTCTGCTGGAAGAAGAGAGGACCCTGCTCCATCTCGGGGTGCATCTCACCGTTGATGAAGACACCAGCGTTGACGTTCTTCTGGGCGTTGGCGCAGAGGTACTTGTCCTCGGACATGACACGCTTGTAGAGCTCAGTGATGAGGTTGAAGTCCTCGTCGCTGGAGTTCTTGTTGCGGAAGAACTCGTATCGCATGATGGAGCGCGAAGGACTGAGAGGAACAAAGCGCTGGATCATGAAGAAGTGAGGAGAGATGTTGGTGGAGGCATTGGGGAGGTAATATGTGACAGCGATGCGGAATCCGCGGTCAATCTGGTCCTGTCGCTGGGCACCAAAGTGCTGGATGTAAGACTTCTGTGTCTCGACCCAGTAAGAGTTGAGGTCGGCGATGGTGGGGATATCAGGGTGAGCGACCTTGCAGTGGTAGCACTCGTTGTAGTTGTCGGCAAGGATCTTCCAGTTGTAGTCGCCCTCCATCTGCCAGACGTGATCGAATTGGTAGTCGTCAAAGTTGTAGTAAGAGAAGCGCTCATGTGTGTCAAGGTTGTCAAAGTCATCCTCCCAGGCGACCTCAGGGGTCTTGGCGCCGTCCATGTTGATCCAGATGAAGCCACGAGCATCAACCTTGACGTGGATGGGGAGGAGACCATTCTGCTTCTGGTCAAAGCCAGTGCTGGCATCACCGTGGTCACCCTGCTCGGGAGCGACGATGGGGAAGGTGCCGAAGCGGGTGATGTTGTGGAAAGCGTTGATGTTGCCATCCTCGTCGCGGGCAATAACAAACTCGAAGTTGGCCATCTCATACTTGAGCCAGTCACCAGCGTTGGGGACTCTGGCCTGGTGGGTGGTGAGGAGCCACTTCTTGGAGAAGATGGCGCGCTTCTCAAGCTCGTACATCTCGACTGAGGTGTACCATGAAGCGGGAAGAGCACGAACAGCGCTCTTCTCAGTGACAGGGCTGGGAGCGGGAGCAGCAGAGCCGCCGAGGCCAAAGTATCGTTTCAAGAATGACTGGGCCATTGTGAATGTGATTGTGTGTGTGAGAGAAGAGGAGGAGGAAAGAGCTGGATATCTTGATGAAGATAAGAGTGAAGATGTGAAGACAAGAGATAAGGACTCCAAGTCTTATATAAAAGTCTTGTTGGTTGGAATGGTAGAGTAGTGATTGTTGATGATGATAATAATTCGATTGAGGTTGGATCTAGACGTCTTCTAAATACTTCTTTTGCATCTGGTGCATCTGGCACATCTGAAGCTAATCAGGGCGTGTCCATACTCTATCGCCAACATTGAAACCACCCCCTTGCCACCTGATACCTGACGCGCCGTCTCGTCTCGATAGATTGAGTTGTTGCTCGCAATCAGGTGGCCCTCTGTTCCGGTGTTGGCGACCGGTCACATGATCGGCCAGGCTATCTTTGGGGCCCGGCTAGCAACATTCACCCCCTTTGACAAGCCATGTCCGGCCTCAATTAGACCCTCCAAGAGTCATAGATGACGGCCTCTTAGTTGGTGTTAGTCTGCGCGTTAACTTCTCGATTAGGGGTCTTGCTGTTGTCTACGCCACGGCTTAGGTGTATTGTGCTCCCCCACGTCAAAGCAAACCAACCTCCGTGTCTTGGTGATGTTGCAATTAGACCGTTCCGGACCTGCAGATGCCCAGACACGGAGTAAGGTCTTCGTGTTGAAGATCATGAATTTCTAGAAACCGGCAGTTCCTTATCGGAGCTTCGAGATTGATTATTTTTGGCATTTCGGTTCAAGTTGCTGCTTTCTCGGACCTCCAGAAGCTCTGGACAAGGCTGAAACAGAATTCGGTCTAAATGCTCCCGAGCACATGATCGGAGGTGACGAAACATTGATGTCTGCATTACTTGTTCCTGATGGACTTCAAATGCCGGGGCAGTGACCGCCTGAAAGGTCATACGGACACAGCGATTTCGTAACAACATCCTCAATCGTTGCAACGCTTTCTCGTCAATAATTCAAAATGGAGACGGCGGAGACTGCTTGATTGCAATTGCTATACATGACCGCAGAAAATCGATAACGACGCGTCTAGTTCTCAGCTAGAGAGGGATTATGTCTCGAGGAGAAGCAAGTTTAGGCGAGAGTTGTAAAGAGCTGGAGCTGGTCTGTGCCGGCGAGTCCGGGGTATGGCTAAGCGGTTTAAGTCCTATCGGTGAGCTAACCCAAGATGATAGATCTAGGCCTGGACCCCGACTCCAGAAAATAATGGACTCAAAACTCCATCACGGGAAATATTTCGTGGTAAGATCAACCGATGGCGCGTGTATGGGGTCGCCGCTTGATTCTCCCCACGGGGGTTCAGGGCAGGCCCAGGCGAGATGAGATTTTTCCGCTTGATCTTGCTCTTCTTCATTCAGGAATTCATGGAAGCGCGGCGCTATCAGTGGCAGGACTTTTTGAGTAAGAAAACGAGTAACAATGGGGAGGAAAATTGACTATCGTGACTTTACCATTCCCGCGGGAATGTAGATTTTAATACACAAACAGCGAGACATGAGCAGAAAAATGAAGGGGAAAACGTAGAGTAGATTGTATGAGTAACAATAGGAAATGGGTTCAGAATCATTCGTTTTCTAATGATAAGTGACATCAGAATCGTTCAAGTTGCGAGATGCTCTCTGGATAGCTGCTCGTTCTGGCTTAACGGTTGTCAACAACAAGGCACGGATCATATCAAACTTGGAAATATCGTCTTCTCACAAGACAGTATCTATCACAGAATCGTACGAGAGGACTGAAAGAATCGTATGTTGTGAAACGATTAAAAGAAATGCCATGCTGGAGCCGAAGATTCTCAAGGATATGGGTTGAAACTTGATGTATATACCAACTGGTTTCCTGCCTTCCACTCAAAATTTTCTTCTTCCTCTTCTCAGCACCTCGAGATAAACTCATAGTCCTTGAGTGTGACTATCAAAGCAGTTCCGGCTATTATACATTTCAAACGCGCGGCTCACTTGTCACAGATATCATATGGGATATTTTTATTTCAGAACAGAAACAGTCAAGGAAAGGATGAGGTATCAAGGACATCACTCGAAAGTACCCTGAACCTCTTTGACAAAATCATGTCTGATGGGCAACGATAAGCTCTGGCACGGATAGTACAAGCGAGATGAGCCTCACCGTGATCTTCGTCAACTCTTACCCTACAATGAACATCTCGATCTAGCTATCGACGCCATGTTGCTCTCCTTCCTAACTACGTAAGTGAAAAGAAACCCACTAGAAACCGCAAGGAAGTGAGCCAAACACTTGACATGGAACAAGTTTTGGAACATCTCTGCTTGGTTCAACGCGTCACTTGGAGATCTGCCGTTAGCCGCCGATGATGGAACTCAAGATAACACCAAGATGCTGAAAATAGACCGAAACCGGCAGGATTTACACATTTCGAACATGTTGCATGATCATGACAGCTTCTCGAAGGCATTGATGGTACACGTGGGGGATGTGTTGGTATGGCACGGTTGCGCCACTCCGGGGTTGTAGATATCACAAAGACGGTATCGTGGACCGGGCGTTGTGTCACATTACGATAGCCTCTATCCCCTGACATCTCGATGGTCAAATGATAGGATAAGAAAGGACTAGCGACGCGAGGCAGAGTAGCATTGGCCATGTGTTGGTGCCTGGGCCTCCATCTGGCTTCATCACTTCTGGGGTAGGGATGACGAGTGCCGGCATCCTCTTTCCATCGCATTGCCACGCATGCCAGCAAAAACGTCGAGACCACCATCTTTGGATGGGCATTGTGCATCGTGCATGGGGAAGTGGACCAAACTGCATTCAAGATAAGCAAGACTCGCAGCGGTATCTTGACAGTTTACTAGCCTCACTTCGCTACGGACCAACCGAGCTAAAGATGGTGTGAGGCATTGGGAGAGGGCGAGATAAGTCTTGGAGGCCCAAGTTCCCAACTAACGTTAGTGTGAATCTGTCTGTTTTCCTTCGCATCTGAAGCAATGACCAACCCCTTGTCTTGGTTCGATGCCGATTGAGGTTGGCCGAGTGCAAATTGTGCATGAAGCTAGGCCCGAAGCAATGCTAGGGTTACGCGTTATCTCTGCGTGCGGAGAAACAAGAGCCAGCTAATGATATCAATGATCTCCATGAGCCGTGGGTACCGAGTTGCAGTGCGGGGGAGAGCCCAAAATATGGAGATAAGGCTTTTCCTATTACGGGATTTGGCTTGCAACTCGTACATGAAGGGATGGGAAGGCTGGATATAGGCGTGGATAACCTCATGGTGAGGTGAGGTGAGGGTAGACCAGCTGATTGTGGGATAAGAGGATGGTTGGAATGGGATGGGATGGTGTAGGTCTGGTGATTTGTGAACAAAGGCCACCAAAATGGTGGAGGAGGAGATGAGAAGGGAGGCTAGACACCCAGTTGGCCAGTGCAGAGACATGAAGACAGCCATCAACATGGTCCTCAGTATTATTCATCTCATCAAGCTGAAAACCATCCATCGTAGGATTTTAATCCTTCAGCATGAAGTTATCACGACTTCACAATAATCTCCAAAAATAACCTCAAGATAGCGAGTCTCACGTGATCGGGTTTCTCTATACCCCATAACCGGACTCCGGCTCTCAGCTCCGGAATTCCAGATCTGACCCGGAAAATGACTTTTGGTGAGAGACGTCCGGAATACGGTGGCCACCGAGACCGGCACTGTCTCCAAGGCGGGGTGATAAAAGGCCCAGTGGACAAGGTGAAATACACGATCAATTCACTTGGTGGTCATACATCATCTCTCTGTTACTGTTACAGGCCAATTGACAGACCAATTCTCACCATACCTGTCTGCCAGTAGTATTGCACCGATTACAATGGCCTCTTCATCATACCTCATCGTGGGAGCCGGTGTCTTTGGCGTCTCCACAGCCTACCAGCTTATCCAGAAGTACCCCAATGCTTCTGTCACAATTGTCGACAGAGATCCTTACGACGGTGACAACCGCGTAGCTGCATCTTGGGATTGGAACAAGGTCGTTCGAGCAGACTACGATGATCTCCTCTACTGCCGTCTCGCTCTTGAGGCGCAAGATATTTTCGAGTCTGATCCTCTCTGGATGCCTCACTTTCACAAGGCTGGTGTTTTCTGGGTGTGTCGCAGCGACTACGCTCAGGATGTCATCAACAACTACAAGAAGCTGGGCCGTGCTTCGGACATCCAAGTCTACAGCATCGAGGAGGCTAAGAAGTTGTATGGCGGTCTCTACGAGGAGGCCGACTACACCGGTGCCAAGGAGGTCCTTGTCAACAGAAACAGTGGCTGGGGAGCTGCAGGTGACTCTCTGCGCGCTGTGACGCGCGAGGCTATGAAGCTGGGCGTCAAGTACATCGTTGCAGATGTGGCTACGGTGCAGATTGAGAACGGCCGCGCCACAGGCATCCAAACGGCCAAGGGCGAGATCATCTCGGCCGACACAGTTATCTTGTCCACCGGAGCGTACACAGCTAAGCTTCTGGAATACAGCGCTGCACGCCACAACCTACCTGATCTCCGATCCGGTGATCGCATCACAGCTGCTGGTATCACCACCGGCATGGTCACGCTTGATGACCAGTCATTCGCCAAGATGAAGGACATGCCCGTCGGCTTCCAAGGATATACCTACAGACACAGTGAGTTTATACCCGTGTGACGCACGCCTTCTAGAACACCGACTAACGCTAGCTGCAGATTCTCCCTTCATTGGCAGTCTGCCACCTACCAAGGATCGCGAGATCAAGTGGTGGGGTCGCAACATCTTCAGCAACCACCGCGCAGTCCTCCCTGGTCGCGTCGTCTCCGCACCACCAGATGAGAAGGACTACGCTCAGTGGAAGGTTCCCAACTCACTGAAGGAAGACATCGACAACGCCAACCGTCTGTTCTTCGGAAGCAAGGGTGCGCACTGGAAGTACGAGAAGCACCGCATCTGCTGGTATGTAGAACTAAACCCCCCACCATGACGACGAGAAAAGACCGACTGACACCGAACGTTACAGGGACGCATTCACATCTAGTGGAGACTTCATCATCTCCCCGCACGCAGGCGCCAAGGGTCTGTACGTCGCGACATGCGGCTCATTCCACGGATACAAGTTCTTCCCTGTGCTGGGCAAGTACGTGGTGCAGATGCTCGAGGACAAGCTCGAGCCTGAGCTCAAGGAGAAGTGGGCTTGGGACAGGGAGCGGCCCGATGCAGCTCTCAACTGCGAGTTCCCCAACTCGGAGATGAGGGACTTGTTGGATCCCGCTGCTAGACTGTAGAAGGAACCAAGGTAGCAATACATAATAGAAGCATGTAAAGAAGGATGGATGGAAGATCAGATCAGGGAATAAACAGAAAGAGAGGGTAACATCCTCTGAGGGGAATAGCTGCGGGGGAGACGGGCCAGGGATTAAGGGCGACATGATTGGGCGTTGGACGGCATAATTACGAGCATAATGAACGAATTGAGATTCTTGTTACTACCATGACATGACCCAAGTCATCCGTGATCGCCTCTGCCAAGCAGAAATGTCCTAAGCCAAGCAATGTTTAAACTGCGTTGTCGGAGTAAGCTACGTAGAGATGCAGATTTGCGTATCTTGGGCTTCTCCTCACCTCCACTCTTATCTAGCACCCTGGACAAGCGAGGTGATCATTTGATCCACAGCAGCGTTATCTCTCCCCGACAGATCTCCGTTTGTCGGAGCGAGGCGGGAGCCAGACGAGGTGTGTCTCGGTGAAGGCAGAGAGAGGGATGGTTATTTCTGGAAGCTCTGATAGAAGGTGGGTGCAGCAGGGCAGGGCAGGGCAGGGGACGTGGAAAGTTTGTGTCGGCAGTGGGAAGATAACGAGCGGTATGACCGAATGGTTGGAGATAGGGAATTCTTACGGTGAAGAGTTTTCACCTTGCCTGCAATGGAGGAATGACTCGATAGATGCAGTGTAGTAGTGTTATTATCACCAGACCAAACACGCCGTGATGGCAAGTTATCCCACGCTGTGTCGGTGCTGTGCTGTGCTGTGCTGTACTGTTGATGGATTGGATTGCTGGGATGGGATGGGATGCTTCTGTGTTTCGCGCTCAGTGGGCCTCATCTCTGACCGGGAGTCACACTATCCACGCCCCCTTGTTCTCTTCAGGCACCTCGCATTAGCCTTAGCCATTCCATCCAATCCCTAGACAACCCACTAAGCTTTTCTTCTTCGTACCTACACTACCAAACCCCGCGTTATCGCAGCGCAGCGCAAGGGCCATGAGTAAGAGTTATTCCAACGCACGCACGCACGCAGTCGTTTGGACCAGTAGGCAGTGCGGGGTTTGCAACAGCAACTGTAAGCCATCCCAAACTGCACTGTATCCTCCAGTAGAGCAGGCGCCAGAAGGTCCCAGAGGTCCAAGGCTAAGGTATTTAGTGGAAGCGGGCCCCTTTACAGCGAGCGAAACAAGGTTCACCAGCTCCTACGCCATCAACTTTTTTTTTATTCATTATTGTTATCATCCTCCTCGTCGGGACATTCCCTCCCTCCCCTTCCCTCTTCTCTCTTCCTTGTCTCAGATAATAATAATATCTATCTTGCCCTCACAATGTCGAGATCTTCAATGTCACCCACCGAAGAAAGCAACAACACGAGCAGCAACAACAATAATAACCCTCCCACTAGCACCCGCGGCAGACGACGCTCTCACCACGCCTGTCTGACTTGCAGGTTGGCAAACCAAACACACACTGCGATGTGATGTCTCGTCTATCACATCAGTACTGAT